>CAJQZM010033337.1:0-24535 GCA_907164665.1 Colias nastes
ATATAAATCGACGAACTATTTCCTTCTATCTCGATATAGTTCTGTGGTGGCGCCAATCACGCGATAATGTAGGGCATCATAAATGAGTAGGGTCTCATCTCGACTGCATAATTTGTTATTATAGAAATGTTAAATGATGTGTTATTTTATTGAAATCGGTGTTTGATTAGTAGCTATTTATTAAAATGTGAGTAAAATAAATTATTTATACTTTTAGATAGATAGACAAGCATAAAGTTAAGTGCCAAAATTGTTAATTTGTAAAAAGTAAACAAAAGTGCAATAAGATTTTGCATAGTAAAATGTTAGAATTATTATTGAAATCGAATTGAAACGTCTATCTCACCTGATTTTTTGGCACTATTTCCTTTCCCACCGTTTTTGTTCCGCCTCGGGTACAAATTTATTTTACTCTGGCCACACCCCATCACCGCGATTATTCATCCATCACTACACAATATCACCCTTTATAACTTAGCATTATTTGCAATGTGACTTCAGTTTAAATTTGTTCGTTGCACGTTTAAGTGTCCCATTGCTCCGATCGTTTGCCATGATTTATTTTCTGAAAAAAAAAGAACGATGTATCAAGTTACGGCTCGACACTGGCAACACTCGTTACCATAACCAAGAAAGAAAAAGTTACGGCTGTCAAATTTTCCCGCCAACCAAGAAAAACGTTCTGAATATAAAATGTGAGACTAACGACATTGTCGAGAACATAATGCTTTGGATGAATGGAAATTGGGGTATTAAAATGAATACGTTTAATATAAGATTTGGTATATTTTATTCATAGGACATATAAATGTTTCAGAAATACTTTCTTTTAGGCATTGTAAGCTTTTTTATCAGTCTACAATTGAACATTCCTTTTTCATTGTAGTGAAAAATATTTAAGTTATAGGCTTTATGATTGTGAGGCGAAGCATCGTTAACGAAGCAAAAGGTCGACAATTACTGTTTGCATAATTTATCTAAATTGCAATTAAGGTAGGCTTACATAAAAATTTTCGTGTTAAGCTAGTTTCAAAAACGAAATGAAAAATAAAATGCACATTTTTAAATTAGAAAATTTAGAGGTCGTTTTTTCATTGGCTCTAAAACTTCACCGAAAGCCAACGTTTTTGATTGAATTAATTAATAATAAAATTCTATTATGAAGCCGAGATTAGAAATTTTCACATTTAAATTACAAATTAATACATCTAATTACTACTAAAATTCTGCGTATCCAGAGTTATTTATAAGTTTACAAAGAATCCCAGTTTCCTTGGAAATCTGTTAAACACAACGTATTTAAAACAATGTATCGTAAAACTGTTTGATGCTGACTGAAAACAGACGAACCATTCCGGTCATTCTTGTAGTATAAATAACTATAATCTTAATATTATCTATGCTTGCGCTATGTTAATTCAACCTACAGATAATATAATACTATAATTCGTTATTCGACCTATTTTAAACGTCACCTGCGTTCGTACGCATCGCTATGGGAGTTGGAACATACATTCGACAAATCTGTATTGTGATACGGAGAAAACTTTTTATGATATGATAATAATTATGTATGATAAAGAGATGCTATTTTATATGATACGGATACTAAATAGATATAGATTACACGTTGGAATAAATTGTACATTTTTTTAACGTATACTTTTAGCCTGTGTTTGTAGCACACAGACGTATGGATACTGTACAGTTTTTATTTCTAGAATAACTAAAACTCTTTTTAGAGGTAGGTATTCAGCTCACATTGGAATTTTCCAAGACCTCTGGTTAGGATCCATCATTCTAGGTACGTTTAGAAAATTAAACTAGAAAAATAAGAACGTAATTTTTATGAACTATTAAAATTTTGCACAGTTGGAATTTGAATTTTCCAACAACAACGGAAAATTTATATATTTTTTTCTGTAAAGTAACTAGCGCTAGCAACTAGCGCACAAAGCATTGATACTGCGTCAACTAAACCGCTAAGGGCTCTTCACACGTGAACGCACAAGTGTCCTTGTAGATGCTTAGAGATTATAGGGTGACTACAATTGTTGTGTTCCAGCTGACTAGCGTAAATGATGGCTTATGTACGTGGTGTGTACTTATCGTGGAGAGCCAGTATTTTTTATTTTTACGTCATTTTTTTTTCAAATAGGAAATTTAAATAAGTCCAGTTCGAAATGAAATGCTTTAAAACATGCGACCGAAAGGCTTAGTAGTCTATAAATTTGTACATTCTATAAATTTGGTAAAATATTAGGTATATACCAATGACCTATTATACTAGTAGACGCGGCATACGCCAACATCATTGCACTAAAAAACAGCGTAATTAATACATACCTACCTACTTACTAACGCATTATCACCAATACAGTTGTTCTCTCTTTCACTCTCACGCACGAGACATAATACATGTCTCACTCATGTACTTCGTAATAACAACTGCCGATTAAAATATAAAAAGAACGTCCAGCCACGACGCTGAATGGTGCGTGACTAAGTGAAACTCGGGCACTTAGCTGAGTTTTTTCTTGCCAAAATAGAGAGCGGGTAACGTATCTAGCTTTTTTATATATCATAGGTATATACAGCAAGTCCATACAGCAAAGCAAATACAAACTTATTTTCAACTTCATTATTCTTACCTTTTCTAATCGTTAGTTTTTAGTAAAAAAAAAAGACGGGTTGCACTCCGGGAGTGCCGGCAGAAGTGAAAACTTGATTATTAACGTTCAGCATGTTTGATATTTTGGAATGGTATCCGTCTTACGCATGGAATATAAGGGCTAAAAAAAAAAAAAATCCGTCTTTCGCTTTTTCGATCAGGCCACGTGTCCTGACGCGAGTTTAAGATTTTATACCCAACGCCACTAAAGAAGTTTTCACTTCAAAAAAAAAAAAAATCCGTCTTACGCTTTTTCGATCAGGCCACGTGTCCTGGCGCGAGTTTAAGATTTTATACCCAACGCCGCTAAAGAAGTTTTCACTTCAAAAAAAACATTTTTTCTTATTTAAAAAAATGATGGTCACAAGCTTAGTCCTTAAAATCGAGAGAGAGCATTGTTCCAAGTGCTAGGTTCCGACGAATCGCAGCCCAGACAATTGTTTCATAGCGCATTGTCTGCGAGGGGGCTAATGATAGCTGCATAAAGTATTTATTGGCTTGCTTTAATATTTATAAGCGCTTTTGTTTCTTCTGTTCTTTAAGAGGAGCGTTTAAACGTTTGGTGAAAAGTTCATGCTCCGTTCACATGATTTTTGAAGATAAGCATTCAAGAACATGCACATATTGAAATGTTATGTTATGGCAATAATACCTAAGTTACTTTTTGACAAGACTATAATATCACAATTTACTATATCCATACTTATATTTTAAAGAGAAAATATTTTCTTTGCTTGTTAACATTTAACACAAAAGTTACTCAACTGATTTTAGACATTCTTACTAATATCTACATCTTTACCGAGTAACAATTTTATATCCTTTGTCAAACGAGCGAATCCGGGGCAAGCAACTAGTTAGTAATTAATAAATTGCAGCCAAACAAAATAAATCTTTTATTATTAATATAAGCGTGTACTAAACCCTTCAGTCTAAAAATTAATCACAACTATCAGATTGAGTGCTCCCGATCTAATATATTTTTATCATTTTTTATCTGTGTCATCGATGGCTCATTACGGTTATTGACGTCAGCCGCAAAATGATACCACTTTGCCAGAAAAAATAGTTTCCGATATCGCATAAATCATTCCCCGTCTATATTTACGACGCTCCGTGGAAATACTATGTAAAATGACTATATTTTATCGAAGTAGTAAGTAAAGTAGGAGTAAGTAATAAGTAAATAGCGTTATAACTACCTAGTTGAAGCCCGCGGTTTCAGTCGTTTGGTATTTGTCGTGTCATGATCTTTGTGTATTTTTTAAAGCTTTGACTTTAGAACTGATAATAATAAATACTTATATTATGTCATACCTTATACACGTAAGTATCAATAATTAAAACATAATATATTCTACACATTGAAAATGTTTAATTTGTGTATTCTTTAAAAATTTTAATAAGCATCGATTGAACTCAAATTTTAACAAGATACACATCCTATTTCTAGGAGGTATTTTTGTATGTATTTTTCTCACATCTCATATCTTCAACCATTATTTACCGGAAAATATATGTGCATAGGACTTGTATATAAGTAAAGATATAGACATATAAAGGGCTTCCAGGACTCTATCCTTCTGTAAACATCTGTATAAAGTGTTTTAGCAAAATCCTCTTACTGCAATTCCTAGGAAATAGGTAATGCACTTAATGTACTTTGTAGCTAATAATATAAATTGCACTTCGTTTTAAATGGCAAAAAACTTTTGTATTCCACTCAGACTTTTAATTTAAGTAACTAATGCATTATTGATGTTTGAACACAAAAATGTTTAGAACAAATTATTTTTTTTTATTAAGCTATTGCATAGCTTCTATCGCGGGCCTTGAGCGCGGGGACCGAATCGAGAAATTCCGTAACGAAAAAACCTCACGCTCCCCACTCGGACGGGCTCGGAGGTGTGGCTTGAAGGCATGCTATGCAATAGCTTTACCGCGACAGTCCCCGAGTGCCACACGTCTTTTTTTTTTGGCTTATGTTGATCTCATAAACGTTAAACATTACCTTTTCAATAATTATTTATGTGTACTATGCGCAAAAACAACGACGACTTCCAACATAGCTTGTGTTTTGTAATATTAAAACTTTTAGGTTATCTCCACGAAACTAAACGAAACTTTTTATTGTTTCAAGAAAACAGATTATAATTTAAGCTTTAAACAATCATAACCTAAAACTTATTCCATCCAAATATTTTGGCGCCAAAATTAAAACTGGCAACTGTTTTTGTTTCACAACCGTTTCTTTTCGAACGAAGATTTATAGCAAAAACACTATTAACGATACTTTACAGTTTACGGTATGCTTATTTGTGTTGGAGTTTAATCATTTTTATCGATTATTTTGAGCCAACCCTCTAATCCTGTTAACCGACAGACTGTGTAATTCGTTTTATATAAAACCTCTTTTTTACGTTTGCAACTATGTTGATGATACGTGCATGTTCTTTTTTTTCCCGTTTCATGCTTGAATGTTCAATTATTTTAGCGTTTGTATTGAATTTCTTTTATTTAAAATGCAGATTCTAATCGGATTGACTAGTTATCTATTTTTTTAATAAGTTATATCACATTAATGTAGAAAAGGTTAACCTACTGAGATAAAATTCTAAATTAAATATTCAAAAGGTGTATTAAATTGTGATTATTGATTAATCATTCTAAGAAAAATCGTAATCGTAATTCGTAAGGAAAGCAAATGCTTACAACACAAAACATCAGCTATTCTTCACTTTAAAAGTTTTTTATATGAAATTGCCGCTAAAATAAAAAATGTGTGCGTGTACTAGTGTCAGCGAGCATGTACCCACTAGTGTACACACGTAAGAAGTGAAACTTCTTTATGACCTTATTTTTCAAAAAATAATTTACTATATGCAACTTTACAGAAATACCAACTTTACAGAAATACGTCGAATCACGCGTGGGAGAAAAGATAAGAAAGATGAAAAAGAAAAAGAAGAAGATGAGATAAGAAAAAGATGGCGCAGTTTCTACAATGCTTAATTCATTAAAAAGCGTAAGTAGGTAGTTAAGTACTTTTCTTTTTACCCTTATTGTAATTTGAAATATTTCAAACTTAACAAATTGCCCTGCTTTCAGTTTCATTAGCAACTTTGAGTTTATTTTGTTTTATTTCATCAATTTACAGAAATTTATGACAAAGTTACAAATAGCGAGCAATTTGTAAAGAAACTTTTCAATTAAGGACATCTATTCAGGCAGGCTATTAATTATTCTAACATTCATTATAGCTTTTAAATTATAAGTATAGTTTTTACTTTGAGAAAGAGTCATAGGTATCCATTTTCTTCTTAGTATATAAAAATAAGTCGGGTTTTCCTTCCTGACGCTATAACTCCAGAACGCACGAACCGATTTCCACGGATTTGCATTCGTTGGAAAGGTCTCTGGCTCCGTGAGGTTTGTAGCAAAGAAAATTCAGGAAACATTTCAAAAGAAAAGCGGGAAAACCGGGAAAATCATTTTTCACATACAGCGCCTATGTAACATTTCGTTTGGTATTATTGACCAGTGAGCTTCTAAATATTTGTTTTAGGTTTTGCATTAAAAAAAGATTAAGAAGACAAGCTTAGCAATTTATTTTTGAAGTGAAACTTCTTTAGGCGCGTTGAGAGTAAAATTTCAAGGTCGCGTCATGGCAATACCGTCACGTCATGGAGTAAGGCGACGATTTTGGTATTTTTAAATTTGCCAATGAAGTTTCACCTCTGACACGTGTGCTCGGGACACACGCTCTTTTTTTATTAATATCGCTGGTTACTACTATACTACTACTACAACTAATATCGATGGTAGAATAAATTATTATAAAACTAGCTTCCGCCCGCGACTCCGTCCGCGCGGATGTCGGTCTTCGCGTGGATGGTTTATTTCTCCATTTTGAGTAACTCTGACAATGACATCTTATAAATATCTATTGGACCCAAATACGGCTAGGCCTATAATAATACGCAACGTGTGTTCGCGGTTCTACAGAACAACGTCTATGGATAAAACTGAAAAATTGATTAAGATTAATTTTTTTTCTACGTATTTTTCCAGGATAAAAAGTATCCTATTTTACGCCCAGGATAATAAGGTATAACTATACCAAGTTTCATCGAAATCGAACCGTTAGTTTTCACGTGATGTCTTCACATACAGACAGACAGACAGACAGACAAAAATTTTTTTAATCACATATTTGGGTTTGGTATCGATCCAGTAACACCCCCTGCTATTTATTTTTTCAATATTTTCAATGTACAGAATTGACCCTTCTACAGATTTATTATATGTAATAGATGACAGGTGATCTATACTGACTATAGAGACATACTTGACAAATATACTTTGAGTACATAAAGGTACTATTTAGTTACACATATTTATCAAAATACCCCATAAAATATTGATACATTATTCATAATAAATGGTGCCAAATATATTGGCAACCAATCGCAAATCGCGTATGACAAAAAATTGAGATATCATGAATGATTTATCGAAACGCGTTTCTGTAAAAAGAACATTTGTTACTAATGTCATAAAGTTTACATTGCTCTGAGTATGTATTTATAGGTAAAGTACCAAGTGATAAATAGGAGTATTTTTCATTATTCATACAAGTCTTATTTAAAATACTTACATAACGTTACCTCTATCATGGAAAAAGGACATTAAAATCTACATAACACGCCTGTCTGTCGAATATTAATTAATTCTACACACAGAAAAACTTACAAACAATAACATGAAAATTTATACTAAAATGCCTTTCTCTTATCACTTAGGTGTATAAAAAAATAGATGTCGTCTGATTCTCTACCAAATATGCAATTTCAGAGGAGTTTAACTTCAAACAGTGCGACACGAGGATTTGATATATGTACAAGATTTTACTCAAATATCCAAACAGTATACCTAATGCGTGCATAACCCTATAATAACATAAAAAATACTTACAAACTTCCTTGCAATATTGAAATTAAAGAATACGCCGCGCCATAATGAAATGAGTCGGCTGACTTGCAGGAGATTGCTGCCTAACTCGATTGCAGTGCGCTCCAGGCATTTTATTAAAGAATAATGCAATAAGATCACAGGACTCCCTAGGAATTTACAATTATCTAGCGATCCTTCCTTATTTATTTATTTTTATATGATGTTGCTCTATGACTTAGTTACTTCAAATGTGAAAAATTTACTATAAATCTAAATATTATTGTAACCTATTTACAACATACACAAGTCACAGTAACATTTACAAGTCTTCATAATATTATAGGTAAGTTGTGTGAAAAACTGTACTCTCTGAAAGAATATGTTTCATTGTTCATTCAACACTGAAAGTACCTATTTTTTCTAATACTTCTGCACGATATAAAAATATCTGAACTTAACTTCCTAGCAACTATTGTAACTGAATGTTCTTTGTTCGGTTCGAAACGATTTTAACTATAATAACATGAATTATTATGAAAACCAAAATCCCGATTTCTAAATTTTCTAGGTCTCTACCACAAACCTGATGATTACCTACAATAACGACACCTCATAATTCATGATTTGTAATTAATTATTAATTTAGATTGGCAAATTATTTGTAGAACTGTAAAGAATGTTTTTTGGTTGGTATTTGTATTTACATATTGTGTACTTAGTGAGCCTCGGGAATAAAAACTTACGGGCAGACTGAAAATCAGCGCTGTTCAGGTGTTAAAACCCGGCAGCATGGCTGAGTCTGACCCGATTGCTATGTAAACTATTGTATATTTTTTTTAGTAATATAAGTAGTTGTTAAGTATGTGTAACCTAACATGTGACAATAAATATTTTTATTTCTTTCTTTCTTTCATAAGTCAAAATCAGTCCAGCGGTTTGGGCTGTAGGGCGTGCCAAAGACATTATACATACCTACATGTACATACACATACTCGAAAAACATAACGCTCCTTCTCTCGCAGGCTTAAAGACTTTCCTTGCCAAAGTAAATATTATTATTTATTATATATGTATCATATTTGTGCCTTGGTTGATGGTTCTATGTTTTCATAGAAGGGAAACATTTCCCGGATACCTACATTATAAATGTTGCTCTATGAAAAAACTCTATGTAAATTACAAGTACCTACGCAATATCCACTTGGTTTCATATTCATATCAAAATCTGTATTCAGTGTTACTATAGAGGCCTTGGAGAAACAATGTACTTCTAATGAAGAGGTCTCTACCGGTCTAAGTTGGAGATCACTTCAACTACAGAGTATATAAAATTGATTTTTTTTAAATATTCGGGCTATGGTTCACAATTTATATTGCTTGTCAATGTCATGAAAAAAGTATTTAGTGAAGACGATCCATAAGGTATAAAATATTAATATCTATAATATATAATATGTATAGATTAATATAATAAACAGTTAATTCACTTGTAATAGGTAACATTATGTAAAATTTTCGTTTTAAAACTGTAATTTAAGAGTAGGTTCGGAAGAAGTTCATTTAAAAATCTATGGTTTGATTGCATCGTATTATTAGTTATACCTATTAATAATTAATATCAAATTTAACAATTTTACAGTAATGGTTATTTTTACAGTGAATGAAAAATGTATAGCACCAGCGTATTTTATCGCATACCTAGTTAAAATTATCAGAGTACCAAGTCAAATGACTTCTTATTTTTCCTATTTTCCTCAACCGTTATTTGGTTGGTCGCTGCAATAACATGTTGGTTATTGCAGAAGTAACAATTACATAACAAAAGTGGCTTAATAATTGTTATAAGAATTAATACAAGCAGATCAATCATTATAGTAATTAAAATAATATGTACGTCTTATATCATCATAATTAGAGTAGCAAGGGCAGATCGCTTCACCCGAATCTCTCACAAAGTAGGTGAGCGACTCAAAGGGACGACCTGGACCCACTCAAAAATAGTTTCGCCCAAACAGGACATAGCCGAGCGTTACCAAGGCCCAATAATTTCCTTACTCAATAGATTGAGGCACGAGGAGCGGAACATTCTCGATTTAACTTATAACATTTGCAAAAAAATTCTATAGCGCGAGTTAGAATGTGCTTGGCGCCATCTAGTGGGAGTAAGTGTCACTATTACGTATATTTTTTTTATATTTAGAGGCAATGTTAATGAATGTTTTTGCAGGGTATATGATTCCTTATCTGGTTAGATTCGCTATCACAGTATAATGCTTAGAGCTTGTAATAAACAGATATTTAGTTTATGTTAATTAATTATTTTTTAAAAATATATTTTTTTTTCTATTCCAGCTAATGTTATTTTACCGTCATGTGGTTAATTGCGTTGAAATTATTTTACACATTTTTACATCTTAACTACAAAATGTACATAGTAAAATAAATTAATTGATAATTCTCTATAAAATAAATTGATAAATAGGTATCAATTCAATTATTTTCATGGTAAGTACCTACTTATATCTGAAAATTTTTAATCTCATAATTTATTACGTACCAAATTCATTCAGAAAGCCACCCATATTTCAGCATAAAAGATGAACCGTTGAAAGCTCGTTGCAAATACGCATGTGCAAAAAACTACAGCGCAAGTTAAAGATTAATGAAATAATTAAAATAACTAAGGCGTTCCACGCTGAGTAATGTAAACATCCGCCACGCTGGAATCCAACGCATATTATGTATGTCTTCACGTTCAATGTAGCAATATAATTTTATTAAAATCTCTCGTTTCCCGCCAAAACATTACAGAGTATACACGTTTCGCCCACTTAAAAGCTTTGTTTTGAATTTGGAACGCGCTGTGCGAATCCTTATCGAATACAGAGTAAATAATCTAGAATGGAATTCGAACGCGAATTCAAAACAAATAATCGAATTGCCAGCATCAACTGTCAAACTTGACATTTGCCTTGAATAAAAAAAAATATAAAATAATACCAATTATACTTCGTAAAATGTGAAATGAATTTCAACAATTTACAACATAATAAAATAATAACGTCAATACCAAATGCAATGATAAATTAAAAATTAAAAAACGCACCAGAAACAAAATAAATATAGCTTTATAAATGCCACTCAAATAAATAAATACAGCTGGGAAAATTATCCGATTGCACACGTGCAATAAAAAAGTTTGCGGCATAATGACGTCATAATTAAATGGCGTGGTCTGGCGCGACTTTCCCACCTTTTATTTTAGTTCAACGCATGCAATTAAGTCCCACCGAGCGTGCTGGCTTTGATCTAGGCTTCAAGTGATAGGTCTGCTTTTAAATTGCTAAAGAACTGAGTTTATTTTATAGTGACATTGCCTTTTATGGTTGAATTTAATTTTCGATCCTTTTTACACCTCTATCACAGAATACATAATAGTAGCTAAACGCTACAGAACGGACACTCTCCGCCTCCCGCCAAAATTAAACACTTACCTCACCCCGCACGATCAGCCTTTAAATGGTCCGCATTTTTCTGCAAGGACGATACGCAACGAAGATTGACAACATTAATCAAATTGACTTAAAGTAATTTTATTATTTTGGATTTGTGATTATCGTTTTTCGTAGAAAATAGTTAGATATTGTGCTGTTTACGGATGTATTTCATCAGAAAAACGCGAATTTTTTTTTACGCTAGTCACAAATGTGCCAACCATAAAGCGTTAACACACACATTTGCAGTCTCTACAGTGTGACTGTCAAAACAATAATTTTGTATGGAGTGTCCGGGGTGTGCCTCAATATAGACTCTATCGCTACTGAATGCCATTTAAAATATGGTTTACTTCTACTATGGTTCTTTTTTAATATGTGTGAGAATAACTGTGTGTCTATTTTTACGTACTGAAACATTAAAACGGACATGGGCTACCTATGGTTGTGAAAACTGAAGGGAACAAATAGAGGGTAATAATTAATGAGTAATGACAAACAGGTGCATGGACCACACGCACGAGCAAAGCTATCGGAATTAGTTATGCAGTTTACTGACACGAAAATAAAAATGCAACATTTGTTTTCTTTCACTCATGCAGCATGACACTACTAGATACCACCGCCACTAGATTAATTGCACCAAGTTTTAAAAGACCAAACTATTATCTTACTCGGATACTCGAATAGACCCAACTTGACGTCATTCCAGGCTGTCACGAAAGTTCACGTACAACTTTCATATCTATTACACCCGTAGGATGTTGTAAATGTCATTATTTCAGAAATAATGAGGGCCAAATGTATCGTAGGCGTAATCGACATGACGTAAATCCAAAGGCTGAAGTTAGCTGGAATTAAACTTATGCGTCATTCTCGTCTTTAAGTTGAAGGTCGGTATCAATTGACATCAACTGTCAGATGATGCTAACAGTTGCTAATGGGCTACCTTTTGTGATTTGAACTACTTTAATTTTCGAGATATCTTTGCTTGAGATGGTTTGGTTTGACACTTTGGACGAAACATAAAATGAACGAATAGAGAATTAAAATAACTATAGACTTACCCAAAGGTCTTTTCTCAAGTTTGATAAATCAAAATATTGCTGCGACATTTAATCTGCTATTTGAACGTTATAGACTGTAGAGGGTGTCTGAATTTGATATTAAAATAAACTATTCTAAAAGCTGAAATAAATTGCTCTGTCGTTCCACATAGATTTCAGTTTCAATTTGCACAAACGAATATGAGTTTGAAAACGCACGTTAAACACAAAGTAATAAAGTTTAATATTAAATATTTCTAATATCAATACGATTCTCCTTGACATATCCCATTCGAACGTGAGGTAGGTAAACCGCAGCCTCTGGCTAGACAATAGATAGTCTTGTTTCAAATACAATGCTAGACAAATAGAGGCGGATCCTTGTTACATATTGTTGGTATATTCTCAATCCATTTTAGTAATATAAATATGAAAATCTAAGCTTACTGAAGAGGATATTAATTTCATACACCAGTAGTCCGCTCAGGTACGTACATACTATAAAACAAAGTTGTTGTGTCCGTCTCTATATGGTCTCTATGTATGCTTAAATCTTTAAAACTTCGCAACTGATTTTGATGCGGTTTGTTTTAATAGATAGTGTGATTATCAAGGGAGGTTTTAGTATGTTATTTATTATCAGGTTATTGACAAAGCGGGCGAAACCGTGGGTGCAGGAAAGCTAGTATACAATATTATATTATGTATAGACTATAGCCTCTGCAGCATATAGCACTCAGGTATAATCGAAGATACGGTGAAAGAAATTTTGTAAAGCGGTATTAGCACGTTCGAATAAACAAATTCATATTGGCTTTCTGTGCTCCGCGGTTTTACCCGCATTGCTCCACTCCTGTTGGTCTTAGCGTGATGATATATGGCCCATAGCCTTCCTCGATAAATGGGCTATACAATACCGAAAGAATTTTTCAAATCGGACCAGTAGTTTCTGAGATTAGCGCGTTCAAACAAACAAACGAACTCTTCAGCTTTATAATATTAGTATAGATTTGCAAACGACCAATAAGTGGCATGCCGCATGAATTTCAGATTTAATGATTGTAACGATCAACACGCTGTGTTATACAGCATCAGAACCAAAATTCCACGAATCACTAATAAACTCGTATACCAGAATTCTCTTGCAACGTGTAACTTTTATATGATATTCGTGGAATTGGGTTTAATTATATTTGTCTTAATAAGTACGGAAGCGGACACGTGTATGAGTATTAATTTTATATTAAATTTGTAGTTCAAATTATCGAAAATTCTTTATTATTAATATCGAAAGACGAAAACTCATTTGATGAACTGTATGCTAAAATTTTGGTTGTTCTTTTCGTTCATTAACACTCTAAATAAAGTCAAATTTATTGAGTCGTTTTTTAATATATATTAAATGGTTATAATAAGGTTATAATGTATGATGAGGTACGTACAAGATATATAGACAATACAGGGTGTCCCACTGTTGGTATACTAAGCTCAAAGGAGGTTATAGTTTTGCATACGCTGAGTACGTAAAAAATACTTATAAAATTCCAGGAGCAGTTTTTTTTCAAATAGATGAATTCTTAAAACTCTATGTGTACACCCCTAACAAGCAACCCGCCCAGCTTTGCTACCAGCACGTAAGCTATCGTTTAAGATTATGTTTTCATAGACAAAATGCTCACATTAGCGAAGCGGTATATGCCGTCTGCGCGAAGCTAGAGAAGAAAACATGGATTTTCAGAAAAAAATTAGCAAACATTTTTTATGTAATTTTGTTGTTTAAGTATTTTTTACGTGATCAGTGTTTGCAAAACTACAAGTACCTTCGCGCTTAGTATACCAATAGTGGGACACCCTGTATACTGATAAATAAACAAGGAAACTTATCTAGAGACTACAGATAAAACAAAGTCTTTATCGCTGTTTCTATGCATGCTTAAATCTTTAAAACACCGCAACGGATTTTGATGGTTTTTTGTAATACATAGAGTGGTTCTGTGTGATATAATTTGTAAAATTTAACGACGGCGGCGAACCCGCGGGTGGAAAGCTAGTATTACATAAACGAAGTCTAGCATTAACTGGAAACTCATAAAGGATGGTTTGTACGTGAATTGATATTTTGCAACCCTTCGAACGGCCAAGGACGAACCCTTTGCAGTTTGGTCACATTCCCGACGACGCTAGAATAAAAGAAACGACAATATCAACGGACATAATATATTTTGTAACATTTATAACTTTATGATTGCTAAAAGAAGAAAAATAGTTTGAAACAGCTACAGCTGCAGAAAATTGTACAATGTACGGAGTTTATCTACAATTAAGTACTTAAGACAGACCTGAAAAAAGTTTATAAAACACCTAGGTGTATTTTTAATTTTTAACATTTGACAGTTTTCTATAATTAATATAAAATATAAAAGTAAATATATAATAATATAATTCTCTAATAAGTAATAGGTACACAGTCTAAGACTTAAACAGACTTTTCAGTGCACTATTACCTAAGTCCTAAGTAATAGACTAATACCTAGATAATAGACTATTACCTAAGTAATAGTCTAAAATTATTATTCAAAGATACAAAATGTAGATAATTAGCTGTAACAACAAACTTGTAAAAGATGTATCCACACAATCATTATGTCCTAGATTAACATTGCATCATTATAACACATTAGTTATATGCGTGAACTGTCACTTTGACAGTTTCAAGTGCAAGTTAAATAAAGGTTAACATTAATTAAATATAACATATTTATAAAATATACTTGGCATTGGAGCAGCAAGAATAAATTAACAAAGAAATGTATTCTAGGGTGTAGAAATATTATGTTACCTATTTACAAACATTTGGTGAACGTAGATTTTCCATGAAATTAAAAAAATGGTACATATACATCAATAATAATAGAACTCACATACTTTCATTCTTTCAATATTCTATGTAACGAAAATATTAAAAAGCATAATTCATTATCATTATTTAGATTTTCGATTTATATATTATACTATGAAGCATTGTATTTAATTTCTATTCCATATCAATACATTGTTCACAATATCACATGCATGTAAGTTGTAATATTTCTCGGAACTATAGCTGCACTACAAACACAGCTAAGTAATACTTAAGCTCTTGCTTTTATTTTATCGAAGATTCTCGAATGTCATCTAATTTGCATTGGAATAACATTTTCTCTTTGAAATAACTGTATTTGTATTTACCCTTATAATGTTAAACTTAATATTTTAAATCGATTCGGAGGTTTGTTTTTGTACTAGCTTAAGCTCATGGTTTCGCTTGTTGGTTTACTAGATGAATCTTAATGTATATTATTCAAGGTTACCTGTAATTTGTAACATATCGATTCAACATGGATGAAAATTTTATCGAAGGTCCTTTTTATTTAGACAAAAGACATCAATTCAATATTATTAAGATTAGATTAATGCTTCTTACGAATTTTCGAATTGTCCCATAAAATAAAGATAATTTAAGTTCGGAGATAAAAACTCTTTAAGATAACTCCGATTTTACGTCCAATGGCCAAAGTTGTACATCACAATTGTTTGAACTTTAAGAAGTTTTTATTTGGATGTTTTATTGAAGATCTGTGGAAGATAAAATAGTTTGGATTTTGTTCAGTATTTAATGAAAGGATAAGTGATAATGTTTGTGATAATGCAAGAATATAAGTACATAAAGGTTACAAAAGCATATAAAATAAAAGTACAAAGGGCGGCCTTATCACTATGCAGTGATCTCTGCCAGGCAACCACGGGGAGAAAGGTAAAAAAGCGAAATATTATGTTGAGCAAGAGTTGAGCAATGTTATTATGATCAGTTTAAGCAGATATGTATGTATGTAGCAAGTACTTAGCAATGTATATATTGGACACAAGTCAGGGTCCTGAAAATATTCGGTTAAATTAGTAAGTATCTTCACGTTTTCTTTGAGCTTTAATCAAATAATTAACCATACCCTTTTCACTCTTTTTCTTCTCGCTTTTAAAATATACGAAAAGTATTCCTTGGTTTTAGGTTAAAAAACCTTGAAATATCAATCGAAAAATGTATAACCATCATACCGATAGCATTCAATAATATCCTGTGTGCAATAGATTTTTCTACACTCAAATAGGAAAAGAAATAAAACACTTGAGTCCATCAACATGAAACATAAACTGTTTTCGAGAAATCCTCGTTTCCTTTAGAAAGACGCTTATTTTCTTTATTTGCGAGTCTGGAAAGTTGCGACTTTTTTTTTTGTATTTTCCTTCCTTTGACTCTGAAGTCTCAGAACGCGTGGGACACCTACGCAATGTTGTCGTTTTAATGTAAGCTTTGTGCTTTGTCGTTGTAAATAGTGTAGTCCTTTGAGCGTTTCCGCCTCGGTTTCGCTTCACTTCGCTTTCTTTAAATTATATTCACATCAAGCTGTTTATCTTTGGTAGAATAAATACGTTACACAGGTGCTTGCTGTTATAAGTTTATTGTAAAAAAATTACAACTAATATGAATAAATTAAATGAAACAATATGCTTATATGTAAAAATAGATGTTTATTGAAATGCAATATAAAAGACAACGATCCCTTTGACTCTCGGGTCGATTTGAAAAGGGACGTTTGTGTCCAAAGCTGATTAAATAAGGATCAATTCGCTTATTTTAAACCTAACATTAAATTGATTAGAGTTGTCTCAAACGAATTTTGTTGGTTATCCAACGTTTTTCATACGCTTTAGGTACCTATTATTAAAACATACATTCATAAGTCATGAAATAATTAGCAAAAACAAGCTTCAAATCATTACTATTGTCATGTATTTTAAAACAAAAGTAAAAACATCACTAAATTATACAAAAATGCAGAGAAAAATACATTCATTACGACTTACGAGCAAGTGTGGACATACATGTTGCAGCTAAAGTCGTATTTCAGATTTATGTTAAGATTTACCTTCGTTCAACAAGGTCGGCGGTAAAAAGTTATGTTCGTACGTAATACATGTAAATAAATAAAAATATTTATAACTACGGATGGTTATAATGAAACGTGGGGTTCAACACTTTGTTCAACTCATCGTAATGACAAATATCCGCTAAATTAAAATTTCTTTCATAAAGCTTATAATTTTCCGTAAAGGAAACAATTAATGCAAAAGTTTTATTTTTATTTTATCACAGAAGTTCGGCAAGTTCGTATTCTGAAAAGATTCATAAACAATTTTTTTCTTAATTCTGACAATGAGAGAATACTTTTTGCCAGTGTAAGTTAAACGTTATATACATTTCTATACTAATCATATTACAATGCTGATGAGTTTGTATGTTTGTTCACTTGAACGCGCTAATCTCAAGAGCTATACGGGTCCGATTTGAAAAACTATTTCAGTAGATGGTTCATTCTTCGAGGAAGGCCACAGGCTAACTTATTTAACTTGAAACTAGCAAAAACCGTTGGACACAAGTAGTATAGTTACAAAAGGGAAGACAAATTGTTACACTTGTTTCATTATATCCGTCTATTTCAATAGTTTCTGACAAACACAGATAAAATACAGACGGACGTAGACAATAAAGCGACCACAGACTACAAACATCACAACGCGAACGGTTTGAATCAAATACTTTGCGGGTTAAATTATATCGAGTATTACAGATAATATATTCGTGGTTTATTCTACGTTATATTATATGTATTTGATGTGAAGTGCCTATCGAGAATTCGATGAAACGAATAATATTGAAACAAAATTTTCTATTTATGATCAAAAGGAAAAAATGCCGTACATACCATATTCTATATTAGCAGTATTTTTAGAAATAATAAGATAGCAAACTAATGAAGTTTGTAGCTAAAATTTTCTTTGGGTATTATTAATAGAATAAAAAAATACATAAAACGATTTTGTCGTCAAGCTTCCACGAGTTTTCGCTTATCTACTACCTACTACATTTCTGCTCTTACCCATAATATTGTATAACTTATTTCTTCTATAAGTAATAGTTTCCAATTCCAAGCTAATATTAGGCAACATAATATTATAGGTATAACCTTTATAAAGAAAAAAAAAGAAATCAAAATCAGTACAGCAGTCAAACAGATAGGTAGACTAGTAGGTATCTAATCTATATTTAATATTAACATTTTAAACGTTACATTTTTATTTATTATCTTACAAAATTCCATTCCACTTCACACCTACGTTGTTCATTAACCTAATTCCCATTACACACGTTTAATTTTACGTTCATTCAAGGATATAAATGGATTCGTATATTTAGCCACTACCACGAGTCTAAAGTAAATACTTTGTAAACGGATTCTATTTAAAGTTTACAGTAATAATTTGTACGATAAACTTGTTTGTGAGTTAATAATGTTAATAAGTTTTATGATCGTACATCATCACGTGATCATCACTACATAGTATAAAACAAAGTCGCTTTTCCGTCCCTGGACCCTATGTCCCTATGTCCCTTTGTATGCTTAAATCTTTAAAACTACGGAACGGATTTTGATGCGGTTTTTTTTAATACATAGAGTGATTCAATAGGAAGGTAAGCTATAGTTATACATAATCCGTCTTGCTACAATGTGGAAACTCCTAAGTTAAAAACAAGATAATAGCATTATAATTTATAATATACTATACTCTTTATTAAAAAATCTGGAACACTATCTGTGTCCTGCAAAAGTTGATATTTATCTTAAAAAAATAAGAATAATTAAACTTCTGTTTATATTCCTTGATCAAGGACGGCATAGTGACTTTTAGTTATTTTAACATCAAGTTTTTTTTTTTATCGCTTAAGCAGGCACACGAGCCGGCGGGTCACCTGATGGAAAGTGATGCCCGCCGCCCATAGGCATTCGCGATGTTAAAAGTTACCACCAATAAAGCCAAGCATCGATGAAAAAAGTTGCTAAAATAGAAAGAAACTTCTTTTTGCAAACTGCATAGGTCACCTACTTATATAATGGTAGGATAAAATTGCAGACAGTATCGGGTGTTAAAACAAAGCGCCTATAGATTCGTTAGTTTATAAAACTGAATCGATCGTCAACAGCTGGTTATGTTCCCACTCAACTGCTGTAAACTGTAAAGCGATGCGCCATTTTGTTTATACTTGTATTTGCATACTATAGTCGTCGTGTTTATTGATATTCAAATTTATTAACTGAAGAGGTTTGGAAATTACATTTATTTGACAAATTATAATTTTCTATTATTAATAAGCAACCCACATGCATATGGTAAAGTATAGGACAGTCACAAACTATCTATATGCCAGATTTCATCCACATCCATTCAGCATTTTATGGTGTATAAGTAGTCTTGTAACGTGACAGTCAACTCCATTGTCATCTCACCACTTCCACAAAAAGAGAAAGAACATATAAATAGAAAAAAAAAAATAGAGAGTATATTTTTTATTTCAAGTGACCTCGGCCAGTGGACAATCTAATACAAAATAAAATATAAGGTACTATTTTTATAAAATTGTAACATCCACGTGTACTAAAAATAGACAAATCACCTCAATTAAATTTTCAATGTGTGGGTTAAATAATTTCGAGTGTGGGTGTATAGTAGGCGACTGATCACAGACTACCATACGTTATTACGATAATTACAAATATTTTTAATTAAGTATCTGTTTTGTTAACATTTTCAGTAGCAAATACAATTATTCATGTCAAGAAACAAATGAAGAATGATGCCAGACAATCTCTTTGAACTTGTTTTGAACTCATAAATGGAGGCAGATATTTTTTTTTCATTTCGCCAATGTAAGGCATATCCTTGCTAGACTGCTACTTATTCTCTAATCAATCGTGCAGATTTAATTCCAGTTCTATGATAAACTTTCGACTTAACATATCTATAACTAAAGTAGGGATAAAATTAGTAAAATAATTACTTATAAGTTTGAATCGGCTTGCGACAACCAAAAAATATAGCCTATATTATCTAAGAAAAATGTTCTTTCCTCCCACTGAAATTATGAATAGTTTCACAAGTTCCATAGATTTGTACACACAAACTGACAAACTAAAAATACAGGCAGATACCCGTGTGCAAATAATACCTTTGACAGCGTTCCCTTTGTCTATAGAGTATCAGCAACACCTCTGTCATCAATATGTGTTTGAAATGCAGATCTTAGAGCATTTCCACACAAACTAGACGTTTATTAAAAAGCTAGGCTTTTACGTATTGAAAATGCTAACGTATAAATACGTATAAGCCTGTGTTTATTTAAACACAGGCTTATTGTTTTGTAAATATGCTGCAGATAATCATTTAAACCCTCGTCTGTCGGAACACAGATCTGTGCCAAAAATTTTGTACCCGTAGTCTGTCGGAACACAGATCTGTGCCAAATCACCGCCGGTTGGAAATTGGCTCATTGTAACGCAAATATAGTTTAAATCTGCATAAACGACTATTTAGTTGATAGCTTATGAATTACTGAATATTTAAAGTCCATCAATTAATAATTTGACCGATAAATATTCGAAATATAACAGTAATTATATCATACTTTAGTCGAGTAACTTTTAACTTTTAAAGTTTTACAAAATGTAAAATTTTGCGGAAAGTTGAAAAACGGTAAGTATTTATTGCTCTTCTTATTATTATTGACTATATAACCTAATGTTTATGTGCCGAAATAATGAAAATTACCAACAATTATACCATAAAAAATGGTTTCAAATATGTATCTACCATTTAACTGTACGTTGCTTAGTTTTTGACCCCTGGTAAATCATATTTTTTTTTACATATTGTATTTGTTCTTTACATCATTTTACGAGAAATTTTATGAAGATTTTAATGATATAATTCAAAATTTGATACTGTGTTCCATTTTAGAGATATTTCGTTTTCAAATCAGAACCGACAAAAATTTCCCCGTAAAATCCACGTACAGGATGTTCACAAATTCAACGACACTTTTTTTTAAAATTTCGTCTTCAATTAAATTTTTCAATTTCATACAATATAGAATGTACATATGTTTTGTTTATATTGAAAGGTATCGTTTTTGTGGTATTTATTGTCCTCAGATTAAAAACGATATAATCAACTACAAAAATTATAGTCCGTAACCTTCTGCTTACGAAAGAATTCCAGAGACACATTTTCTGGAATTCTTTTAATTTTAGTATATTATGGTTAAAAGTGTATATATGCTGGAAAATTAGTAAAAAACCTACATGGGGAACAATGGTTTTCACTATGACCTATATATAGGACAAAGTGATACTATGTAATTTGTGTAGGACAAACTCGAAAAGAAATTTAACACTTTAATAATTGTACAACATATTCTTACCTTCATACAAATACAACATATTATTATTTATTGGGGAACCTTAAGTTTCAGAAAAAATAAAAAACCGGCCAAGTACGAGTCGGACTCGCGCACCGAGGGCTTCGTACAAACTTTTTTTTTTATTATACTGTAAGGTATCTTTTAATTCAGATTTTAGAATTCTTTATCTGTGCTATATGACGTTGCTATTTAACAAATTTCAAGACTCTGTTCACGGAAAGTAAGTTTTGATAACCTTGCAAATGTCGAAAGTTATGAAAATTTGCAGCTTAAGAGCGCTTATTCAATTTAACGCAAGTCAAAATCTCCGCGATCTATTACGATAGATCGCGGCTTGCGCTATCCTTTTACTATGAACAGCATAGGTCCACAGGAGAGCGCCGAGCAACATGTCCTCTCTCTGGAAAGGCTCGCTGCCGACTGATTTGAATCGGGTCGCGCGCAGTGTTTTATAGTACTTTAAAAAAAATTGTAGAAAAATAACAGAGGTACCTTAGTTGATTTTTTAAATTTTATCTTATAAGTAAGACATTCTTTTATTGCAATATGTATAAATTATATTCAATTAAGTCAAATATCTTGGTGAAAATAATCATTTTGTCGACTATAATTTCTAAAAAAATTCACATTGTTCGGATTTAAATTTCGTAAGTTAGGAGTCCAAAATAAAAAAATCTTTTAACTAACTATTTTAATAAGGATTTTTTCAGTTAGTTAAAAAAAATTGTGTGTTAGATCTGTCAGCAATTTTAGATATTTTTAGCTTCGAAATTGACACTAAAAGTGAAATCAAGTAATCATCGGCTCAGTTATCTTGATGGTATTCACAAATACTGTATTAATTGAAAAAAACTCTTAACTAACTACATAAACAATAAAATTTCCTAAAATTATTAGTAATTCATATGTTTGTAGGATAAGTGGTTGATGGACAATCTGATTTGAAAAATCACATATTTGAGCCAAACAGCGCACGGACCGCGTACACGGCCTTAAACGGTTGTATCTTTTGATTACGTTGGCATATATTATGTTTGATTAACTGTTTTTATTTTGTTTTTTGTCGTCTCACAATTTCAAAATGAACGACAACACGGGAGTTGTCTTTTATCCCTATTTTTGAAACCGAGATAGTTCATAGATGTCACCACATACATATTTTGGGGTTATTTCTTTAAAACTGGAAGAATGTTTTTAGAGTTTTGAACCTCAATACAATTCGCTCTTCGAGGAATCCGAACAAAGCTACTTTTTATTATGTTTTAACTTTAAATTTTTTTTTAGTGAATTTTTCTTTATCTGTGCTGTAATACCTTGCTTTTAACCAAGTCCACTTAACTTTTGACAACGTGTTCACGGGAAGTACCCCGTAGGTTTTGATTCCCTTACAAGTAGTTGCGGTTTTCAGAATATGCCGAATATGAATATTATTTCTTCTGATTGCGTTGATTTAATTATAGCTTATATTGTAAATCTGAGTTTTTAATGTGAATACCAAGTTAATACATGAAGGCGTTCATATGAGTTGTAAGTTGAAATTATTATTTTTTTTTTATTTGTAAATGGCAATTAAAAAATGATGTTCTTTGCAATTATGCTTATATCTGTTTTTATAAAACATTGCTTTTTACCAAATTTAAAGATTTTATGTACTTGGGAAGTACCCTGTCGGTTTTGATTCCCTTGCAAATGCCAAATTTGCTAAAAATTGCAGTATTAACGGCTGCATTCCAAAGGGTTTGGTTTTTAAGGGTCCAGAACCCTAATAAGATTACGTCTGTCCATCCCATCTGCCCATCTGTCTGTCTGTCTGTCAAGACCCATTTTCAAAGGAGCGCGTGATGTGACATTTAACTGAAATTTATATTGATTACTTGAGTCGATTGAAGCTGTGAAAAAATCAAACTTATAAACCAACGCAATCAAAAGATACAGCCGTTTATGCTGCAAATTTTCGCAAATTTCGACATTCGCAAGGGAATCGACACCTACAGGGTACTTCCCGTGTACGTGGAGTTTTGAAATTGGGGTAAAATAAGCTCTTATAGCGCAGATTGAGGAATAATTTCGAAAATCATAAAATTTTGGAGTTACAACATAAAAAATTGGTTTGTTCGGAGCCCTCGGTGTGCGAGTCCTCTCAATTGGTCGGTTTTTTATTCTTATGTACTATATGTAGTACATTCGTAGGCAGAACGTTATAGATGTAGATCGCTGTCTGAAGACGATTATTTTTTGCATTCATGACTTTAAATAGCTTTAGAACATTACAGATTTAATAAAACGAATTAAATGCATCATTTGCAGTATGCCTGCAAATATAAATCTATCCTCTCATTTTGTAAATAACTAGCGATAACAATTATTGTATTTTTGGTGTCAAAACTGCTTCTATTACCCAGAAGAAGAATGCAATTTTTTTATTTGAAGATATCACATTGCTGTCTAAAACTATATAATCAATAATTACTTATTTGTTAGGTAACCCTAAATAAACTTCCGCCTTGATATTTTAATTTTCATTTGAAAATAAAAATATCTAAGTTTAAATTTTGATAGGATTACCTTTTTCCGATTCGTAAGCATTTGAGTATCAATAAAAGAGAATTCAAATGGAACAACGATCCTTGTGGCAATGGAAGACAAGACACTCCAAGGCTTACTTTAACAATAGGACGTAACAGTATTTGAAATCAAGAAAATATAACTCTGTATACTTTGTCAAATGAACAGATAATAATACTTACACGATCAGTGTCTGGGAATTTACAGCTTTTAATTCCTGATACCAGGATTCTTCATGAAATTCTACACATTACACGTTTTTTTTTTATTCCAATCAAAACATTTTTAAGTTTCATGCCGTTTGTGTACTATGGACTCCCTAAACTACTGAACCGATTTTAATACAATTTTACCGATTAGTTTATATCTTAATTACAATATGCTTGGAAATACTGCATTTATTGAAGTAAAATAAAAACTAGATTGGATAGCTTTCATCACTTTCCTGATCAAT
>CAJQZM010033338.1:0-26334 GCA_907164665.1 Colias nastes
ACACCGTATGATTTAAGTGAATATTTTCGAAGATATTACAGATTTAAAAATTGCGGGACGTAGCGTTTGCGGCGGTACCGGCCGGCCGCCCGGCCGCTATGTTTTTATATACAACGTTCACAGTTTTTCTGTAGTGTATTTAGTATCAGCATTTCACCCGTGCGAAGCCGGGGCGGGTCGCTAGTTATACATATAAACCTTCCTCTTGAATCACTCTATCTATTAAAAAAAACCGCATCAAAATCCGTTGCGTAGTTTCAAAGATTTAAGCGTACAAAGGGACATAGGGACAGAGAAAGCGACTTTGTTTTATACTATGTAGTGATGCATTGAATTTGTCATGATTCGTGAACAAATAGTACAGATTTTTCAATATAAAATTGGTTCGATAAAATCACAAAGGTTTACATACCGTGTTTGATTTTACTCGGAGAACGTAGCAATATTTCTGAAAGCATACTTGAGATTGCAACATGCTAAAAGTACTTGATGAACAATATTCGATTCTTCATACTGTATCAATGAAAAATAGATGCCAAAATATTTACATACTGAAGTAGTATATGGTATGGTAAGTGATATGAACGCTTCATATTTACAAGCTATAAAAGCTATAAAACTTATAAAAATGGATTTCAATATTATGTACAAGTAGTATTCACTATTTGAATTTTTTATTTTTGGGTTTTGTGATTGATACAATACAGGATGCTAGTTTTATTAAAGCAAGAACATTTGCAGATGTAGATGTTCTATCAATTACTTATCCGTTTCAGAAAGTTCCATTAAAGTTATTTATCTTATATAACAAACTAGCTTTCCGCCCACGGCTTCGCCCGCGTGGTAAAAGAATAACCCGCACAGTTCCCGTGAGATTTCCGGGATAAAACCGAACGTAAAATCCAACGTACTTTCTCAGGACTCAAGTTTTTTCAGTAACAAATTTAATCGAAATCGGTTGTGGTTGAGGCGTGAAGAAGAAACAGACAGACAGAGTTACTTTCGTATTTATAATTGGTTTATATAATTACGATTTATAATATTATAACGTGTGTATGTGTTCTTGCAATTAAAGTTGCCTCTCTATATAGTGGGTCATCTAACCGTTTAATTGTACTCAGTGCTAATCACTAAACCAAGGCTATATAGTTAACAATAAGCAACGCACTCAAAGGAATTCTAATAACCATTCGACATCAGAACCGTTAAACGAAGCTGTAAATCCTGGATGCCGTAGTCATATAACCCATAACGGCCGACGAAACCGTTCCCAATTAAGCAGATTGAACGTAGCTGCCGGCGCGTCATTAAACCACGTTTAAACCACGTTTAAATAGTGAATCGGACAGTTTATTGCTTTGCCTTCGAGATGCCAGTTTAGTGTCACACGTTTATTGTCTATAAACGGTGTTTATCTATGCAGATAACGTTAGGCTTTGTTTGTGTCGGGTATGATGGATAGTTATTATATTATCCTATACTTATTTACCTGTCTAAAGATATTTCTTACTTATACCTATAATATATTAAGTATATAATATTAAGGATTGTGTTTGGTTGCTTTAGAAAATATTTTTAATCTTTTCACTGCTCTTAAACAGATTTTCTTAACGAATTCATAGTTTTAATATATTACATCGCGATCGGTGCAAAAGCTTATATTTTTAGAGTTTACTTTAGCACTTAAATCGTACTTCATATTTTTTTTTAATATAAATCGGTTACTAGCCATCATAATATGATTTTCTTTCACTAGTATGCAAAACAACTGTATTTATAATGCTACAAAAAGCATATCAATTTATAACGTAACTAGCGGTCCGCCCCGGCTTCGCCCGTGGTACCTACATGTTTTATAGCCTATGTTGCTCAGTGAAGATGCAGCTTTCTAATGGTGAAAGAATTTTTGAAATCGGTCCAGTAAGTTATGCGTGAAAACCATACATACATACAAACCTTTCCTCTTTATAAAATTAGTATAGATAAATACTTAAAAGGAAAACCCAACACTAATACAGTACATTTTTATAAAGCTTCACAGTAATACTCGATCCTCAATTTGTAACCACAGATGATATAGACTATATTCGCCTTAGCAAATCACAATAAAAAAGCACTTCGCGTGTGTGAGGGCCGTGTAGGGATTCCTGCGTACAATTTACTGCCCTTGCTTTACGCTTTGATACTCCCGTCTTAGGCCCTTTCTTTGTATACAGGGTGCTGTGATGATTTAATTTTGCTTCGAGTAAAAACGAAAACTTCTTTAGGCGCGTTGAGAGTACAGTTTCAAGGTCGCGTGATGGCATTACCGTCATGGAGTAATGCGACGATTTTGGTATCTTGCAAACTTTTTTTCTTACAGATAAATCTACTCAATAATATTATATAAAAAGTTGTTTAGTTCCACTATACAAATAATATGCTATTATTAAAAAATACAACTTTCTTATATAAGTATTTGATATTCTATTGAACACAGGTTTTACAATTCAAGATCGATGCAATACAAAACAACTGCTAACGTTAAAACTTTATTAACGATGATACAATACCTTTATTACTTGTGCTAATTATTACTATTTAAAAGTACATAGATAAATTACATGTGACAGATAAATTTATTACAATACATATAAAACATAAAAAATACGTGTGGCACTCGAGGACTGCCGCGGTAAAGCTATTGCATAGCATCGCATCGCTGTGCCGGTTGGAGTGGGGGGTGTTAGGTTTTTTCGTTATGAAATTTTTACATTCGATCTCTGCGCTCAAAGTCTGAGATAAAAGCTATGCAATAGCTTAAAAATATGTATCAAAAAAGAGCACCCTGTTTCTGTTAGCGAGTAGTTGCTTCGCGACGGTTTCTTTTGTCCATTATTCGTAATCCGATATTATTGGGGCACAAATTGAATTGTCATACATACCGGTGCTGCGTTTTAATGGTGTCCGCGCACGAGACTAACAATGTTTCGTAAATTGTGGTAGAAAAATATAGTGTATTTCTTTATTATATTTAGATTATAGATATTTATGATTTCATGTAATAGAGTAAAGTTACTGTTCGTTATGTGTTATTAAGTACCACATTGTTATGTTTTTTTTTTAATTAGATTTATTGAAAAAACCACCCTTTTTATCCTTTAGTCTGCTATAAGATGGTATGAAAATAAGAAGTATTTTAATTTTTAATGCTAGTCGCCGGCAGTATATTATACTTATAGTCAAAAAACAATACTTATACTCATACCAATCACATGTTCATAATACATATTTTACATTACAGTAAATTTAAATTAAATCTGTGTATATTAAAAAAAAAACTGAGAATGTAAGTTAAAGTGTGGCCACATATAAATTAAAGCAGTTAAATACGAAAAACACATTTATTTGAAAACTCACTCCAATATCTAAATCTTTCTGAAAATCTAAGATAAGAAAAGGAATCTTAAATCACGCGATGCACAGACGTAGATGCTACGTTACTACGATCCGCTACGAGCTACGAGTTACGGAGTGCTACGGCGCTACGATTTATCATCGTGACGTGTGTTGTGTCGTGATTACATGTAGTGTATGAATCATGTGGCCTGGAAACGCTGAGATACGGAAATTTTATTTAAGTACTTAGCAATTTATATTTTAGAGAAACTGTTTTTCTTATGATTTTTAATGAGAAAATTTTTAACAATATTCTTGAAGTTCTCGATTTGATTTAATAAAAAAATACGCTAAATGATAGTTTTTTACAGGTAAGTCTACAGCCGATCGACAACAATCATAAAAAAATTCTATCATAGAGCTGATTATTTTACAATAATAAGTAAGTGTAAAGTGGGTCTTAACTTTTATCTGATAAACCTAAATAAATATTTTTTGACGAAGTAGACAACGTTAGTGTAGAATGATAGAGTATCTCTTTATCAAAAACAAAATTCAACCAACTCCATGTTTATTTCAAAAACTTTGAAATCATAAAGTTTTATTCCCCTAAGATATAAAGACCTATCTGTATGAGTATTAACTGTTTGACAAGATACGTTAATGTTTACAACTCAACGCGTAATCAAGGGGTTCAGTTTTCATCATACTTTACGAGTAATTAGAGGAAATTTGTTCTCTGACGTGGAGTGATGGCAGATATAAAGTATAATGGTTTATGTTGTTTCTGTTTAAGAGTATTATTTAAGATCTTGGTGTATTGCTGTTGGATTAAGATAGCATTTTAATGTAAGAACTGTAATGTATAATGATGTAAGCTGCGTATGATTCCAGTTTGTAAAATGTAGAATTTATAAGTTAGGTATGTGGTTTAAATTATAAAGTTTTTAAAAGTTTTAATGCTGTCTCTAATTTGATATGGAATAAAATGTAATACGTATAGACGGTATATTTATAGTGGTTTCTCATGTTAAATAATCTCTTATATGTATTTATAGAATTTCCTTTTAGCATCTTAACTATTGCAATCTCGAGCGTTTCTTGCCGTTTATAAGAAGAAGTTTATTTCACAAAATTTATATATATAATGTTTCAATAAAACTTCCACTAACAACACATACTTAAAACCATTATTTAAATCATTTAATACACACTCATATTCTTATCACCATATTCTTACGAGGCCTTAACTTTTGATGACGTCACGCGTCTTGAGATAAGCGTAATTTTGACGCGCTTTTACGCGCTTTACGCGGATTAGGAGAATCACCGCGTAAACTTTACGGCACATTACTAATGTAAGTGCTAATGAGTTTCGTGTTTGCGGTGTAAAATAGTTTATTATTGATATAAATGGTGTGTGTTTTGATTAATAAGAGTATACCTACTTATTATTTTATTTGCTAGGTTTATTTTAAATATACAACTGGTTTCTTACGGGCTAAATCGGAATTGGGTCAAAAATAAAATTTAGCCTATCCCACTCGGTGAAGTGGCTCTCTAATAGTTATGTAAGTCGAGTTTTTTTTTCAGTTATTGAATCGTAGCATCGTAGCATCGTAGCATCGTAGCAATCGTAGCAATCGTAGCCTAATATGTAATAGAAATGTGATATAATTTTCCCTCTTTTATCCTTTTATATAATATTAATTTATTCACTTATTATTTATCATGACTACTTACCAAATAATCTGGCAAAAACATAAAAGGTTTGTCGTAAACAAAAAAATGCGCCAAATTAACAATTTTAAAAGCTTTTCATCGCAAAAAGAAACAACAATTAACACATTAAACGCATTTCACACGGGGCATTCAAAAAATGGCGTCAAGCCGGTCAAAGTGAAAATTCCCTTTGACGAGGTCACGCGTCGACGCGTCACAGCGGTGGAATTTTGACAGCGCCCCATTAAAATTTAATAATTTCCATCTCTTTGCAAATGAGCGTAATTTGTAATGAACGCTTTGATCTGAAATTATTTCTCGTGATATCTGTCCTAATTGATGATTTTGTTCGATGTTTGATGAAAATTATTATATTTTTTGCGTTTTTTTATATCATAGTAAAAAGGTTCTATTGAAGGTTGTGATCTTTGTATTGAATTAAATATGTTAGATTGCTTATATTACAGTTATAACTCTATTATGAAACATCTAATGTATTGAATGAATTTTGACGTAATTTCAATTATTATTAATTTATAGAGACGAAAATAATCAGAAGTTCTTTAGAGCTGATGAGCAGTAAAAATGTTTTAAAATGTTATACGGTTAGTACCCCATATTACAATGTAATTAATAGTATTTGAAATAAACATACGTGCTTTTAAAGCAAGGTTTGTATTCATCAATAATACAGCAACTACGGAACTACACACCAAATCATACTACAGCTCATGAAAATCTACAATATCAATAACAAACACCAATTTACAATCCCTGTCCACCAATAACACATGTCAAATAACGAAGCCAATTCGTTCAAAACAAGGGTCGAATTACATCAAAGCATATCACTACCAATATGTTTTAGATTTCAATAGATTGTCCTTCGAAAATTAAATTGCCTCTCCCTCTGGGCACGTTTTAAAGGTCTTCCTTCTGACCATTATTTTTTTTCTTTAAAATATCACATTACGTGTGCACTGGGGTTTATTTGTCTTATTATTTTGACGGACGGACGTATGAGGGAAACCTTAATACGTGTACGGAATTTATAGTATTTTTATTTGAAATTTCGACCGCACGGTAATATTGTTTACTTTGTTGTTGAGTAACTCATCTTTCTTTGTTTATTATTTCTCTGATTCGTATGTTAAAAAAATTTAATAATTTAACGTCTGACTATTTTCATAGAGGTGAGTGTTATGATATTAAAGGAACCAACGTTCGATATTTTTAATAGAATCTTTCCTTCAAAGCTCAGCGAACAATTTCTAAGCTATCAAGGATGTTGCTTGTTTTTTTCTATTCAATATTATATATGTAGTATTAGTGTAAAAGGTACTTATACATAACCTCGTTAACCTTATTATATTAATTTAACTAGTCGCCCAGTACAAATACAATACCATAAACTATTTTGAAGCCGAAAAACGTTCCACAAACTTGCTTATAACTAGCCAATTCCAATCTCAAAACAAGACACAGCAAACGCAAAAATATTTGATGACCCACTGTATCCATATAAACATTTCATTTGTCGTATGCAATCACAAACACTGGAGGTCCTAAACCCTTTACGCCAAAACCAATCCACTCGTAGGAATGAACAATACACGTATTTTGCAGCCCGACGCGACCTGACAAAGAAAACTTAAACTTTAAAGATAAACTGACACTCTTATGGCTATAGTAATAGAGCATATTTTTGAATAACTTTTTAGTAAGTAAGTGCAAACATTAGTTGGATTTAGCACAATTAACAGTGAATTCTACTTCTATTTGCAAATGGATTGGATTGCCTTGAATCTGAATGACATGAAATTGTTCTTGTATGTCTGCGATATATTAAATTACGGTTCTTGGGTTTAAATAAAAGCATGTGACGTTATTGTTCGCAAATGTTGAGTGTTTAAAATATTTTCATTATATTGGAAATTCGTTAATTAAATGAATACATATGGACCTTCACAACGTGGAGCTCGGTAATTATATTAAAGAAGACTTTTAAATTAATCGATTTTAAATTACAGCAAGTTCATATTAACATTAAGAGCTGATTGATCAGTTGGAACGCTTAACACGATACACAACACAAAACGAGTACAATTAAATGCATATTACAATTTTAAAACAATTTTATTTCAAGTTATTTTTAGAAATTTTGATCTAAACAAATACAGCACTGATCAATATAGTTGAATTTAAAGTTTTAATCAAATCAAAATTCCTAGCGCTATCTTTTATACATTTCGCTTTTCATTATAATTTACAAAGATACAATATATTTTACAATATCTAACCATAACATTTCATACATTCTATTTATTAAGAACCATAAAATCTTATTTCAATCTAACGAACAGTAAAAGTAAAGTGGCATAGATAAGAATAGCGCTTATAATGAAACATAGAACCGGATATAACCAGCTCAAACTGGTTATCGTCTTCATATTGTTAAAGATAAAAGAAGTTGGGGCGAAATTGGTCATTCCACGTATATTCGCTTCTAGATTCTTGTTTTTATTCGTATTTCAGCTCCTTGAAAGTTCTTATGTTAATGGGATACGGGAGAGGAAATATTTCTATTGCAGACTCGATTAAAAATAACAGTGCGGAAAAAGTGCGGAAATTAAGCGATTTTATTTTTAGAAAAGTATTTTAAGGAAATAGCTTCATATTATTTTTTTAAACATTCGGATGTTAAAAAAATATAATTTATACTGATACCACAGAATAATAATTAATTGCTGATACCTAGGTTTGCAAGAATACGTATTCAAAGCGTGTTTTGAACTGACCAAAAAGTGTCGATTTTCATAGGTATCATTAGTAAATATACAGTTGAAATATACCTAATCTATACTAAATTATACATGTAATATACTTTTCCTACACTATCAAATCTCTATACCACACTAGAACATTGCTCCCTTACAAGGAAACAATACCTTGCCAGAGAAATCTGAAAAATCTATTCAAGAAACAAATTACCCTCAAACTGTACATAATAAGAACATTGTAATTATGCTAAGTGCATCGCAACAAAACCGTGTGATTAATAGCATCACTAGCCATCAGTCTAGACGCTAAGTAATCCGGCTGTGAGTCAGCAGATATTGCTTAACGTTTGATGGTATTATAAACAGGTAATCTATGGATTTTAAATTCGAAAATCTATAAGTTACGTTTTGGATAAACTTGGCAGTGATATGAATGATATTTGCAACACAATAGCAACTTTTTAAATTCCAAAATCAACTCCTAAAGGGTTAAAATTTGAATGCAAAACCAGGAAAGGCGATAACTGAAGTTTATGAGGTACCTATATAAATATTTCTAATTGTAACGTAATTCGTCAATATATTTACGGTATACGATCGTAATAAAACTACTCAACATTTATAAGTTGGTTAATTTAAAAAAAAAATTATTCTCATTTTCAAACAAATAATTAGCTCCAAGCAATCCCTTGTACCTTAGAATTACACTAGAAAACTATTTTATAAGAAACACGAATGTAATATAAAAACTTATTAAACATGCAATCAATGTCGAGATTACAATTATTTAGGAACGAACAAAAATTAGAGAATGCATGCGACATAATGAAATTCGAAATCAACGCGATACGAAACAATTGGCACTGCCAGTGGCGGCGTAAGGCGTGGGCGACGTGGGCCACCGCCTACGGCCTCGCGGTACAAGGGGCCTCGCGCCTCAAATTTTTTTAAAGCAAGAATAAAATAAAATAAAAATAACTACGTTATAAACAACCGACTTCAAAAACGGAAAAGCAAAAAATAAAAAAGATTTGATATTATTAATTACTACATATTATTTAGATGTGCTATTGACTAAAAACTAAAAAGGTTTGATGTCGGTGCACACTGCACGGGCTTAATACTAAGTGCTTAGTGCTTGGCACCGACTTCAAACCTATTTAATAAATAGCACATCTGAATAATATGTAGTAACTAATTAATAATATCAAATCTTTTAATTTTTTGCTTTTCCGTTTTTGAAGTCGGTTGTTTTTAACGTAGTTATTTTTATTTAATACTTTTTAGTGTATTTTTCAACACGAATCAAACGAGCCCAAACTCGATAAAGTTAAGTCAATATATTACTGAGTTTCTATGGCCACCTTCCGATTCCATCATCAAATCAGCCCTATGTCATGATAATGTTTAATCGCTATCCAATTTATATTCGTATACAAAATTTCAGCTCAATCGGTTATCGGGAAGTGAATCAAAGTGAAAATTTTTTTTTTTATTTATTTATTTATTTGGAGATCTTACAGAAACAATTAAAGGGGTATACATAAATTAATGACATAATCAATAATAACATTAACAATTGTTTCCTCTACGTCTCACAGTGAACATAAATAGAAAAAGTAAAAGAAAAAAAAGAACTCACTTGTACAATAATCTGTTGCAAGGTAACCAAACACTTAAAACTAATACAGACTTCTGAAATATTAAATCGAGAGAAAAAGCATTAATTATTAAGCATGTACTTATCCAAAGTTAGAAGGTTTATACATATAATTGGTTTATTGTACATTTGAAACTATATCGGGAGCATGAAAACAGATCTATTTCATTTAGTTTGTCATTGTGTAAGACACACATTCTGTGAAGTGGCGCGCGTTGTCCTGCGTTGGTTCTGGTATGTTGTATGTGAAAAAGACATTTGGAACGAGTTGGTCGCGAAGGCACACGAAAGGACAAGTCGGCTAGTAAGTTCGGAGAATCTATTTCACCCACACAAATACCTCTTAAAGTGACAGCATCAGTTACTGAACGTCTATTGGACAAGGACATCATGTTATATTTTTCTAAGAGTTGATTGTATGAGCATCTGGGAGAGCATAAGCGATAGCACACTTGCGCAGAAACTTCTTCTGTATCATTTCCAATTTATTTATATAGCAATTATAAAATGGATTCCATATAGGAGATACATAATCGAGGTGTGATCTAACTAATGATTGGTAGAGGCAAATAAATGTATCCTTTCGTCTGAAATTCTTAGTAATTCGGGTGATGAAACCCAACATACGGTAAGCTTTATTCAATATGTAGTCAATATGTACGTCCATTGTGAGTTTAGCATCAAGGTAGACGCCTAAATCACGAGTAGAAGAATCGGTATCAAGAATGTGTTCTCCTAGTTTAAATTTTGATGGAATAATATTTATATTTTTAGTAAAACGGACATGTTTGCATTTATTGTAAGATAGGTATAGCTTGTTGTTTTTGCAGTATTCGCCTAACCTATCAAGGTCATCTTGTATAAGACGAATGTCATTTTTATTTGAAATGGAAGAATATATTTTTAAGTCGTCGGCATATAAAAGAAATTTTGAGTGAATAAAGCAACTGGATATATCATTAATAAATATAGTGAAGAGCAAAGGGCCGAGAATAGATCCTTGAGGAATACCAGATGTTACAACTACTGGAGAAGATGTAAAACCGTTCATTACTACCACCTGGACACGATTTTGTAAATATGAAGAAAACCAACGGAAAAGATTGCCTTTTATGCCATTGTAGGACAATTTTTTTAAAAGCAACAAGTGATCCACTTTGTCAAATGCTTTTTTAAAATCAGTGTAGATGGTTTCTATTTGACACTTCTTATCCAAACCTGTAAAAACATAGTTAGTGAATTCAAGCAGATTTGACAAAGTGGACCTGCCTCTAACAAAGCCATGTTGTTCTGCAATAATAAAATGTTTAAGACTAGAGGATATTCGACCGTGAACCAATCTTTCAAATACTTTTGGAATTGCTGACAGTATAGATATTGGACGATAATTTGCAATATCATTTTTGGACCCAGATTTAAAAATAGGGGTTATAAAAACTTTCTTCCACTTATTCGGAAAAATTCCTGTTTTTAAACAATTATTAAATATTATTTGTAATGGCAAAGATATACTTCCACTTACATTTCTTAAAAATATGGGACTAATATTATCAGGTCCTGAGCCCTTATTAGGATCGATATCCTTTAATGCTTTGTATATTTCAGTCTTATTTAAGTTTATATGATGCAAATTTAGTATACTATTATTGTCTAAGAGTTCAATGGTATTGTATGCTCCAGGGGTAACAGGTTCAAATACAGATTGAAAGTAGTTGGAGAACATTTCGCAAATTACGCTGGGATTACAAGATGAAGTGGTTGCTAATTTCATGATTTTAGGATAACCTGAGTTGGTTTCTTTTAAGTCAGATGTGTATTTCCAGAAATATTTGATGTTATCCTTAAGTGATGATTCCACGTTAGCTATATACTTGGCGTAACAATTCCTAATAAGTAATTTTACTCGCTTTCTAAGCAGATTGAATTCCTGATAGTCTCTTTGTGATTTATAGATTTTCCAACGCGTCCAAACTTTAACTTTCTTTCTTAAAGTAGAAATTAAACCTTTAGAAAACCACACTGGATAACGTTTAGATTTAGTTTTTACTAGGGGTACATGTTCCTCAATAATTTTATACATGTAATCATAGAAATGATCAACCGCATCATCAGGAGTGAGGCTACTAAGTTCCGATATCCAGTCTATATTCGAGAGATCCTGGTTAATTAAATCATAGTTAGCTTTAAAAAAGTTTCGTTTTGTTTTGGGAGCGCTACACATAAGCTCGAGTTGAGTATCTATTTCCACTATGGTATCTAGGGGAGGATGGTGGGGAACTACGTTAAGCAACGGGTCATCTGCAACACAAACAGAAGTTCCTACAATATTACTTAGAATAAGGTCGAGTATTTTATTATTCTCATTTGAAATAGTGTTATATTGCTTTAAGTTAAGGTAGGACATAGTGTATGATAATAACTTAGCCGTATCCGTGTCACATGATAGTGGGTCCGACGAGGGGCAGTCCGATGACCATTTGAGATAGGATAGATTAAAATCACCTATTATAAGAAAATTACTGAATGTGCAGTTTGTATAGATGTCATGGAGTTTGTAAAAAAATCTATCGTAAATATTATTTCTAGAAACTGGCGGAATATAACAAGCACATAAAAGCAAATCTGAGTATGATGGAAAATGTAAATATAATTCTTCTAGGTTATCGGCCTCCAAATCAAACCTCCTCAAGACATTAATTGAACTTTTAACCATTATTAAAACACCCCCACCGCCTTTTTTATTAAATATACTAAGATTTCGATCTCGGCGAAACAAAGAATAATTATTAACGAGTATTTCCGAATCAAGTATACTATTGGAAAGCCATGTCTCCACCAATATTATAACATCGTAATCAGCCGCAAGTAAGTTTAATTTTAATTCATTAAGTTTTGTTTTTAAGCCACCACAGTTTTGGTAAAATATGGACAATTTACTTGTTTGCATTATTAAAACAAAAATAATATAATATGTCAGAAATATTTGCAATACTTTTTTTGAATTTTGTTTTCATGCTTCCGGTTAGTAAGACGTACATAATATAATAATTTAAATAACGATATTCTATAAGAGTGTGACTTAATCTCAACAATAATAGTCACTTTATTTTATCTAGATCACAAATATCTTTTATATGAATAGCACGAGATTCATCGGTTTTCCTTATAAGAATACAAGCATTTTTTACCCACACGTATTTATAGGACATATTTTGCGCATGTTGTCTAACGGATCTAAATAACATTTTGTTCTTGAGTGTTAAATGTTCATTTATATAGAAACGCGCACTTTGAGAGACTGCGGCGGCGGCAGATGTTGGAGTACCGAGCAGTGCCGCGACCGTGAGTGTGCGGCGCGCCCGCGCCGCCGCTATTATATTGTCACGTAGTCTTCGGGAGGAAAGTTGCAGAATAATATTTTTTGGACGATTGCTAGTAGAACCGGGAGCCACACGATGCACGGATCTTATATCAGTCTCAGTAATTTTCACGCCGATTAATTTACCCATCTCAATGGAGAGGTGAATGAGATTTTCAGTCTTTTTCTCGGGCACATTTTGAATTTCCACGTTACAGTTACGGGAAGCTTGATCGAGATCATCGAGCTTGGACTGAAGATGTTTCAGGTCAGCGCGAAGTTGGGTATTCTCCTGAGACAAGTCGGGCTGATTAAAAGATTTAGATGTACTTATTACTTGCTCCAGTTCCGTAATACGTTGCTCCGACTCCAGTAACCGCGTCTCTAGCCTTTCTATATCACTTTTAAATGATGAGGATACTTCCCGAATTGCTGCATGGAGGTCGTCCCGCCACTTTTGTTGCCAACTTTCGAATTTTTCGTCGAAATACTGCATAAGCATTTGCGAGTTCATATTGAGAATTTGTGTCGGTGCACTGTTTTCTTTAGGGGAAGAAGACCCACTAAACAATCCTTGTTTTTTAGATTTACATAATAGACATTTCCATTTAATTTTATTCATTGGAAGTATTTTTTTAAATTCACTTTCTGATAAATTAGCACATTGATAATGTAAAAACATATCACAAGAATTGCATTTTATCATATCTTTATCATTTATATTCTTCTTACACTTCCCGCAATCCATTGTTAATTTATATCAGGCAGAAATTGATTTTCCAGAAAATTGGGCAAAATTTCTTAGTATGGCAACACTACGTCTCCCTAGTCCGTTCTCTTTGCACAAATATCATTCAGATATGACATATGCCAAATGCGAGTGACAGAAGGTGAAGGTCGTTCCAATTATAAATTATTATTCACCTACCTCCAATAAGATTAATAACGGCCAAAGCGTGAAATAAATCTTCTAGTTTTTAGCCACAATACGGAGTCTAATCACTGATTATAGTTGTTCACTGTGTTTTTCAAAAGTACTACAAGTGATGTAACGGCAGTTATAATGATATAATCAAATTTGTGATTTTAAAAACGCTTCGACAATAGCAACAGGTGTGTACCGTAAGAGATTTGACAGATTATGTTTTGTATTTATTTACAATCAAAACAACGATTTATTTATAAGAAAACGTAAAAAGAAAAAGTTACTTGCTACATTTCAATTAAGTCATCGAGATCAGAGGAAAATGCTCATAAAATAAAAAACTACTGGGCCTATCCGAATAAAATTTTTATGGGACCAAATCGACAACATTCTGCATCAAACAAAAAAAGAATCACGTAAATCGGTTCAGAACCCTCGGAGTAATCGGTGTACATACATTCAAAAAAATATACCGGCCGAATTGATAACCTCCTTTTTTTTGAAGTCGGTTAAAAAAGATATAAATCAATTTTGTTGTGAAACATAGTTTCTTGGTCTGGCAACATTTGCCGCCGACCGACCAGAGTTCCAATGCCTTAATAAATAAAAAAAAAAAAACAACCAGAGTGCTTACTACTTTCTTGACTAGGAAGACAACCAATCAAATCAAAGTACGCAATAAAAACTTGGCAGTGTTAATTGTTTTTATTATTTTATAAAATCCGCCTTCAGGTCGCCATAGAACAGGGCCTCGCGAAATCTGTCTTGCCCACATCAAATTTAGGTCTTGCCCCGCCACTGGGCACTGCGAACGATTTTATCCCGGTCCTACAAATAAAGAAAGTCAGGGGAACTTAGCGGAATACAGATGAATTGTGGAACATACGGGAGATATTATATACTGAGCATGTAATATTACAGAACCGTTGATTTGTCTTCACTTTCACGCTTTTACTCAAGGATTGAAGATATAATATGTTCAGATTAGTGTTGCCCAAATGCAAGAACAAGACGAGACTTAGCCAGTCTTGGTCTTGGTCTTGCGCCAATACACCTGGTCTTGGTCTTGGTCTTGGTCTTGCGCTCCCAGTCTTGGTCTTGGTCTTGGTCTTGCAGCAAGAGTCTTGCAAGTCTTGCAATTACCTATTAGTCTATTACTATTTATTAAAGTTTACTTTAAACCTTAGAAAAACGTATTAGAATTGGAACATTGTGAGCTTGAATTAACATAGCCATAGTAAAGATCAAGCAGATTAATAAATAACTGAAGATTTGATAAGAAATTCGAAAAATCAACTGACCTATATGTCGTTTTCCATGGAAGTAACTGTTTCTTAATAAACATTTATGATTTATAAGCTTACATTTGCTAAAACATGTAAAAAAACAAATTAATTACAATTATAATATATACTTACTAGAATGAATTAATATGACATCTACTACCTATCCTTACCATTTTATCCTAATCATAATACTACTTGCGTGATCAGTATAATGTATTCATTTTCATTCTAAGCACTCTGAAACTTATATTTTATTCTTTGGAACACCTGTAGGTACTCTTAAAAAAATTCGAAATTATTTTGCATGAGTGTTGTTGCACGCCATAGTTCGCCCTATGGCCACCTATGGCGGCAATCAAATAGTGTCAAATGTTATGATTTCGGCGTGGCGGCAACGATTGTTTTAGATTTCAAAAGAAGCCGCCGGCGCGTGTATCATAACCATGTACTTCCGAAAAGCGGCAAATTTCTTTGAGAAGTAAGTACAAAACCTTTGATGCCGTATTATCAAAGTGCCGATGGTTAAAACATAACTATGCATGCACTCAGTTTGATTTTAATAGATATTTTTTTATTCGCTATGTTTATGGTATTAGTCGTAATGCGCATAGGTCCAGTTTTTCATATTCTTTGATACAGTTTTTTGCGTCTCATAGAACTCCTAAGCGTACCTACCTACACCGAACTGTTACACCTAACTACTCAGTGAAATAGCGCTAAGTCCTAGCTGCAAGACGCAAGAGTCTTGCAGGCTATGTCTTGTTCTTGCTCAAGTCTTGCACGGTCAGTCTTGGTCTTGGTCTTGCTAAAAATACGCGGTCTTGTTCTTGGTCTTGGTCTTGCAAAAACGCAAGAAGTCTTGTTCTTGCGTGCAAGACTGCAAGACCAAGACTGAATTTGGGCAACACTAGTTCAGATGTTTTTAGCATGTGCAAATCTAAAAAGTATTCGACACAAATGGCCAAATAAATTATGCTTATTATCTTAATTTAAATAAATAAATATAAAACAGAAAGAAAAAATAAAAACATACATTGATCCATCCCCTCATTATTTTATCGTTCGATAAACAATGTTACAAAAAAATGCTCGACACAAAACATTCCCCTATACTTTCTTGCAAGCAAACAAAGTCGATTGTAGTCATCGTTTACATACAGTTTACAGATACAAAGCTTTCGATACTCTCCGTATTGCGTGTTTGTAGTTCAAATGCATTTGTAAATTGTATTTGAATAATTTTATATTGAAATATGAGTTCTTGTTTCTAGACAGTACGTGCTCTGTAAAATGATCCATTTGTATACGTAAAGAAAAGAGTATATTTTACAAATTGTTAGTCTGTGTAAAGCAAGGTTAAGTAATCAACTTATAAAACTAAAACAAATACGCTATAAATATGTAGTTAAAATTAAAATTATTTATTTCTCTTTCGGCCACATACATTCGCTTACGATTTTAAAATATAACATTATTTATATATTATGAATAACAGGAAAGTTTTATATTCAATAAATTTTCGTGTTCACTTTATCCATATGTAACCGAAGTATAATTGCTGCCAATCTACAGTATTAAAATCTGTGGAATTAGTGCATTGTACTGTAGGTACTAAATCCTTACTTACCTTATACTTTTAGTAATTTTCTTTGACCATACGAGGGAAACTGCAGACGACAACAAAAACATTAAATACTTTAAAATATATCCTAATTAGGCACACAAATCTTATAACTCAAACTCAAACTCAAACTCAAACATTCATTTATTCAATTAGACTACTATTTAGTAGCACTTTCGAATCGTCATTACATGAGTATTTTTAACATTTACCACCGATTCGGAAAGCAGTATCTATGGAGAAGAATCGGCAAGAAACTCCATAGTTGCTCTTTTAAATTATGTCAATATTACATAATATGTAACTTATATCTAACTACATAATATATCATAATACGCCAAAGAACTGTCCTGTGGTTTTTACGCGATAACCCTCCATGGGTCTTTATCGTCCATATATTCCTGAATACTGTAGTACGCTCTCTGAACTAGTACATTTTTTATATAAGTTTTAAATTTAGAACTACTAAACTCTTTAATATTGTGAGGAATTCTATTATATAAGCGTATACCTTGACCCATAAATGAATTTTTAACTTTAGCTAATCGGAAAAATGGCATTTCAATTCTATTCCTGTTCCTTGTGCCATAATCGTGTCTATCTCCTACTCTTGTGTGTAAGTCGGAGCTTTTGTGTACATGCAAAATATTATTAAATATATACTGTGATGGTACAGTAAGGATACCAGTATTCTTAAAATGATCTCTTAGTGAGTCCCGAGCACGTAAATTATATATAGAGCGAATGGCTCTTTTCTGTAAGATAAATATAGTTTCTATATCTGCAGCCCTGCCCCACAGTAGAATTCCATAGGACATAATGCTATGAAAGTAGCTGAAATAAACCAATCTAGCTGTATCTTCATCGGTGAGATGCCTTATTTTTCGGACTGCATATGCAGCTGAACTGAGCTTACCTGCAGCGGTGTTGACATGGGCTCCCCACTGTAGTTTCTCGTCCAATGTTAACCCTAGAAATACAGTAGACTCAGTAGGATGCAATACCTCCCCGTTCAAGGTAATATCTCTGTTCAACTTTTTTTACATTAGGAAGTAAAAATTCAACACAAGTGGTTTTTTTGGCATTTAATAATAAATTATTGGCAGTAAACCATTCAGATATGTGTAAAAGAGCACTGTTCACTTCGTCAACATTTGGGTCAAGCCTATCCACATTAAAAATTAATGAGGTATCATCTGCAAACAGAACTATTTCACACCTATCCTGCAAATAATAGGGAAGATCATTAATATATACCAAGAACAAGAAGGGACCTAAAATTGACCCCTGTGGAACACCAATGTTAATTGACGCACCGCTAGAACGTTCTCCATTAACAACTACAGTCTGTATCCTATCATGCAGGTATGACGCTATGAGGTTCTGGGCTTTTCCTTTAATTCCATAGTGATTAAGTTTACGTAACAAAGTACAATGTTCAACGCAGTCAAATGCCTTGGAGAGGTCACAAAATATCCCCAGAGCATTTTTTGAGTTTTCCCATGCTTTATATATATGTGTTAGAAGTGCAACTCCAGCATCTGTGGTTGAGCGCCCCTTTGTGAAACCAAACTGTTTGGTGTGCAGTAAATTATTAGATGCAAAATGACTACTCAATTGTTTTAATATTAACTTCTCGAATACCTTACTTAATATTGGTAAAATAGAGATAGGTCTATAATTGTTACAGTCTTTCGTACGGGAGCTAGCAACGTTAAAAAAAAAGTCATTTTAGTATAGTTGGGTTTTTGATATACTGTTTCTCTTGCTATTTCGGTTAGAGTCCGGGCTGTCTGGCTGGCCGCAGTGGTTGCGTTTATTTAGTGCGCATCTTATCTGCACAGGAAAATATCCTTAATTTAAAGTCATTTTTTAACGCGTAATTTTTAATCTTTTGCCTTTAGATGGATCCATCAGACATAATTTTTTTATTGCAAGACGTTTTTTTCGTTGTTAAATAGGTGCCAGACGCAATTTTTTATTAAAAAAAATGGTTGCCTGTAAAGTCGGTTTTACGGGCGAAGATTTTACGTGACAACGTCTTTTTCTCGATCATAGTTGAGTGGGAGAGAGACGCAAGGCATTCGGCGGGCCTCTCTCTCGTTCGGTGACTCATCGTAACGTTACCGAGCGTTACACTTTTTCATAAGTGACTCCCAGCCGCAACCTAATTTAAGACGTTGTCACGTCAATAATTAAAATGTCATCGAAATAAGTGAAATTCTATCAAGATGAGTCCGCTTAAAAGGTAAGTAATAACTTTATTATTTATATTACATTATCCTTTTTTAATACTTATATTGAATAATTAGTAAACTAATATTTTTAATAGATGGTTTCATATTTATTACACTTTTGGGTATAAATATGAATTTGATGATATTTGTATTTTCTAGTGTTTGATTTTACGCGAGTATTATACATTTAGAAATTAAAGACTCGGGAATATAATATAATGAATAAAACGCGTTTAAAATCCGTTAAAAAGTCTTTAATTTCTTGATGATATCTGGTTTTTATCAAGTTTACATTAACGTCCTATTTGAGGTTCGTTGGGAAAAGAAGGCACCATGGTAGATTGTTGCAAAAAAATTGTAAATAGTAAAATGAATATTATATATAGTATAAGTTACACAGTGATTACTTATCCTTCACGGGGACTCATCTTGATAGAATTTCACTTATTTCGATGACATTTTAATTATTTTAAATAAAAAATTGCGTCTGGCACCTATTTAACAACGAAAAAAACGTCTTGCAATAAAAAATGTATGTCTGATGGATCTATCTAAAGGCAAAAGATTAAAAATTACGCGTTAAAAAATGACTTTAAATTAAGGATATTTTCCTGTGCAGATAAGATGCGCACTAATAAACGCAACCACTGCGACCAGCCAGACAGCCCGGACTCTAACCGAAATAGCAAGAGGAACAGCATATCAAAGAACCAACTATACTAAAATGCTCACTTGTCAACGTTGCTACCTCCTATACGACTTCTTGATCGCCCTTCTTAAATAGAGGTATAACTTTACTAAGCTTTAGTAAATTAGGAAATGTACCATAGTCACAACACTTATTAAATATGAAAGCTAAATTTTTCGCAATATTTTCTATTATATTATTAACTAAATTTACGGACATTCCCCAAAGATCACAAGTATTTTTTAGATTAAGCGTCTTAAAGTAAGTATATAGTACATTCAGATCATGTCATTATGTAATCAAGTCATTTATTATGCAAACATGTATATTATCCAATAGATCCCGATCACCTGATTTGCATCATATCGCTTCGGTGGACAAATCAATATTACATTTAAATTTGTAATACGATTAGCAAATTAATTTTGCATTTGATTTGATTAGAATAGCTGATTAGTAGATGCAATTGATTGTGTGGTATATAATGTTATGTACGCAAGAAATTTATTAACATGAATTGGATTGATTTTGATATAGGTACATATTATATATAATATGTAAAAGCTGCGCTTTCATAAAAATATGTTTTCTTATTTAGGTAATTATATAATATGAAGAATATTTATTTTTCTGTTTCTGTACACGTCTTTTCTTTTATTGATTCATTTTTAGATAAATAAAATTTCATTTACTTAAACATCTAACTACAAATGTTAATTTTTTCTGTCTTTTAGAATGTTCTTTGGAAAATCTAAAATAACACACATTAACATAAAACATAACCTCTGTCACACGGTTACGTAGGATTAGAAACAAAATAAAAATGCAAATAAAATCCATACCAGTACGAAAAAATATAAAAACATCGACATAAATGCCATACATCAACCCCACTCAGTCATCCGTCAAAAAACCGCTCACCGTATTTCATTGTCTAGCAACACTGAACACCGGGGAAAATTCGTTATTTTCCCTTATTTTTATTTCGCTAGCAACATTGGGTCGAATGTTTTAAACATTAGGAACATGGTATCGAATAAGCGTATTTTGATCGATTGCTTGCGGATTGGTAATCGGTGAAATAAAGCCATGAAGATTTTGAAAGGTAATTGTTCCTTTCATTGTAGAGGTATGAAGTCTATTTTAAAGGAGCAGATGAAGGCGTGATGAGCTTAAAGTTAAAACTTTAAAAGCCTTATCTATTTCATGAATTGCGAGAAACCAGTTAATCCAGATTGATGCAAAATAACAGTAACATTGACTCTATACTAATAGGAACATTGTTTTATTTGTTTTTCTTTTTTGCTCAGGAATTAACAATAATGTATTTAAATATTAATTTCAATGGTATCTTTTACAGTACCAAAATTCAGCTAGCAAATTATCACTTATAATACCACAAGAGCTTCAAAATTATCGGGTATTTTCCGATAGGTTCGTTGCAAACAAATGAAGGAGTCAAGTTTTTAGTCAAGGTTAAAAAATCACGAGCGCGAAGCGCGAGTGATTTTTCCTGAAAAACTTGACGACTTTATTTGTTTGCAGGGAACCTTGAGGGAAATGCCAGATAATTTTGAAGCTCGTGTGGTATTCGGGGGATTATTTTTCCGTCCCAAATGTCGGCCAATAATTTCACAATTGAATTCAACCTGTCAGTTTGACGTCAACGACCAGAGAAAATTTTCAAAAAATTATCAGTATAATACCATGTAGGTTGTACCACGTGACGTCGAATGGTGCAATTCTATTGGTCGATATTGGGGTCGGAAAAATAATCATCTATATTAAAAGTTAAGCTCCAAACATTTTTCGTATTATGGATTTATATAAATATACCTTTATAATATCTAATAAGAGGCTTATCCAAACTTCCCATTTGAATGAAATACATCATACATGAAAAGGTTTTTATAAGCGATACCAAATCCCTTGATATTATAAAACCTTTATATCTTATTACACTGCAGTCTAACTTCACCTTTAGCTACTAAACGATAGAGTTGTTTTTTGGATAAATGTATTAAATTGATATTATTTAGTCGTGGTTATTTGTCAACATGCCAAAGTAGCCCTTTGATTTCTATACCGAATCCCTTTTTATAAAGTAGAGAACAAATACACAAAAGGGTAGAGGATTTCAATACCGTAATAAACTGTTACGTGAAAATATTACGCAGGAAAAATGGATTATATTTCATACTAATATTGTTAATGGGAAAGTTTCAATGTATGGGTATTTTTTATTTGATCGTGCAATAAAGGGTTATACCTGGGTACCAATGAACTCTGCTTTATCCATTAAAATTAATTAAGTGCATAGAGGGAAGTGCAAATTTGGTGTAATTTCGGAAAATAGTGAATACTACTTAAGAGGATCATAAACGGAACATCGTGAAGGTATTTGTATGAAAATATCGAGATTTGATAATAATGGCATTCATATTATTTGACCAATCACTAGTTATGTATTCATTTCACATTATTGGTTTTGTTCCGTCATTCGAAATTACCCTGATGCACACTATATATCATTTAATGGAAGTGAAATATAAAAATTAAGAAAAAGACATGCTAATTTTTATGAATATATTAGAAAACATACCTAATAGAAATTAAACATTAGTTATCACTACTATTCAAAACGAACGAACCAAAAACCTTCCACTATACAAGAACTATAAACAAGATAACAAGGATAGTTTTAATTTAGAATTAAACAATTTTCTCTAGAATGTTTGTGTATATTTTACTCACGTAGTTTTCTCCGAGTTAAGCCAAAGGACACTAAGAGATATGACGACAAGTATTCGTTCTGTTTGTTTGTTCAATTTGTTTTTATATTAAGAAAATAATATACAATTTACTTCATGAATAAATGCTGAGTAGAAGATATAGGGAAAAGAAAGTCTTGAATAAAATAATCAAGTATGCAGTATGATTGTAATGGTTCTGTTTCAATCAATAACTTAGTTTATTAGAAAATAGAAGCTAAAAATTGATAGGTACCGCATATTTTTAATAGGTACCTAAGAAACTATTACGAAATATTACTTACTTTTAATCATTCTATCTATTAAGAAAAACGCAACAAAATACGTTGCCTAGATTTAAAGACTTAAGCATAGATTTAAGTATATAGAGACAGAGAAAGCGACTTTATTTTATACTGTAGTGACAATAAGGCACGTTATTTTTCAAATACATCGTGTAGGTAGTACAAAAAATGCATTCCATTTTCACTTAATAAATATTTTAAAAGGTACAATTCAGTCGGTCACGTGCAAGCCGTTGAAAAACGTTCGAAAATAGAGAAACGAGAACAAAGGAGTGGTCTCTGTCAACGGCATTTCCGTTCTGAAATCGAATGCAGCGGTCCACGACGGTATAGTCTGCTACGAGTTTAAATGTACACAATACATATTGAAGCATTGATTAGATTTTTCTCTGTGATTGTACTGTTCTTTTACAAATGTATTGAGGTTTAATATAAGGGAATTAGAGACGAACGAGAGACAGACCTTCAGATAAACATCTACTAATACTGGCAAAAACTTTATTATTTTCTGTTTCATTACAAGTCATTGTATATTGTGTTATAGGTTTTTTTTTAAATGTTCAACATGTAAGTGAGATATGATACATAATATTGAATATAAAAAATTTCCGAAAACGATTTAAAAAGCGTGTTAAAGAAGCTTTTTTAACGAATGTGCGATATAAAAGAAAAACATCAAATTTCCTTGCATGATTTTTATTAAACAATACATCAATTATACCGAAGTATCATTTGAAATCGCTTGTAAAGCAATAAATAACAATTGTCGGCAGATATACAGCGGGCCGCGGTCGTAAAGCACACAGATGATTAACAGATCGACTGCTAATAGACCGCTGGTGTAGGGCTGCCACTAGAAACTTTTAAATAAAGTTATGATATCAAATTATGCCTTTCCTTTAATATCATAAATTTTTGAATATTTTGATGAAAAAGATACATAGTCAGTTATAATCATTGGTAGTTAAGATTTTGTTGTTGTATTTAACGAAACAAATGCTTACTATGGATATTTTTACTTTTCGAATCTACGGAAAGCATATTAAAGACTTTTCATTCATTTATTCAATATTATCTCGTCAAGTATCAAATGAAATAAAACCATTAGTTTACTAATACAATCTGCACAATAACTTCTTGCTTACAACAAAGTTTTTCAGTTAAGTCTTTCGGCGCTTTATACAGTATTTATCAATCTAGTTTGGTGTTTAAGGTTCAGACAATATCGAAAATACTTATAGATTTTAGCTACTTATTTTTATGATGAAAACAATCCGGAAAATTGCTGAAGATGAATTTACTTACTTTTAATTTTTGGCAACCCTATCACATTGTGAATATTGGTATCGCTTTACGGCCATAAAGGCGTTTAATCACGCGACCGATTTCGGCATTCTGATTAAGAACCGGATTACTTTCCGCTAATATGATTGATGGTTGATTGTAAACAACGCTTGTTCGAAGTGTTCAGTTTGAAATGTATTGCGAATTGCAATTATCAAATGCCATGCTGATGACTAGGTGTAAATGTGCTACGATTTGAAGGGGTTTTTATACACCGGTCTTGAGAGATGAAAACTTTAAAATGCTTACGAGCGTTAGATTGAATTACAGATATGATTTAAGTCGCATAAGTCTATTCCTTCCTAATGAAGGAATAGACAAAGAAAAGGAAAAACAAATAATCATTGTAAACTACAATTATTATTTTTTGTTAAGCTTTCTAAATGTTCGCTACAGATATTTTCCAAAATATAAAATTTTCAAACCCCTGGGTCAGAAAATTTAAATTTAAATCTTCTCCTTATGAACGCGAATAAAGTCAAATCACCAATCAACTTGTAGTTGATACGTGTAATATTCAAGACCAAATATAAAAAATAAAATATATGTAAAACTTGATGATATTTTGGATTATATTGTCAGATCAAAAACATAAAATATTGAAATTGACTCGATAGAAAAAATTCACGAAGTTACCTCTAAATTTCACACTTTTACGTTTTTTACTTGACATGGTAATGCCTATTATGTTATTTTTTTCATAAACAATTATATTGAAACATTTGTGAGAACTTTGTAGGACCACTTTTTTGTAATTACTTTTAGTTTTGGTTTAATCACGATAAAACACTTTTGGCGCTTACTATATTTTTAATTACGCAAGAAATCATCTTGCATCGCACGTTCTAGGAGCTTCAAACATAATTCTATTTCATACATCAGACGCTATCGCTCCGTTGAGACGAGTAGACCATGCTCAAATTGCTGTGCCGCGCGCCGATTTTTTAATAATATTGTTTTAATATTGTTTTTTTGAAAATGGTAAACAACAAAAGAACATTGAAACTTCAGAAACGAGAACTAAAAGAGATTCATATTTAAATGATATCTAACTAATTTTCGAAGATAAGTTAATATACTTAGTATTGTAATCATATTAATAAATAATTATTATTTATAATAAATAATAAATAATTATTATTTATAATAAATAATAATTATTATTATTTATTAATATGTATTAATAAAAAATACGACTTGATTCATTTCAGAAACTTTATGCAGGTGAGTTTAGATATCTATTATTTTCGTAAATTCGTTTCCGCGGGCTTGACGCGACGATCTTAGGTTTACATAGGTACCTAGTTATATGGATATAAATATTTCATTCATAGTTTTACATCAATAAAATCAAGAAAGATTTATAGTATATTATATTTTATGAATTATAATATTATTAGCTAAAGCTAAGACATACCTACATACAAACATACAAAAATTCGAAAAGCTATATTTATTATTTATGTACTTATAGATATTATGTAATATTATTATGTAATACAGATTTTGAATATAATATATATTATATAGGTATATACTATTCACAACCTGTTTACGTTTTTTACTGGAACAACCATAGGAATCTACAAATAGGTAGTAATTAATCTACCTACCTATTTGTAGATAAATATGATAATATGTTTCCGCGGGCTGAGTAGGTATTGACGCTACGATCTTAGGTATACATATATGGATATAAATATTTCATTCATAGTTTTACATCTATAAAATCAAGAAAGATTTATAGTATATTTTTTATGAATTATAATATTATTAGCTAATGCTAAGACATACATACAAACATACAAAAATTCGAAAAGCTATATTTATGTACTCATAGATAATCTATAATATGTAATATTATTATGTAATACAGATTGTGAATATATTATATAGGTATATACTAAAAAACATGCCTAGATATTACTTTGAGTTGTCCGTATGGTGGAGGTAAGTCCCACGAAAATCGTTATTTGACGACTTTTTACAAATGGGTCTCACACAGTCACACTATCCATACCTACTAAATTAGCTTAGCTTACAAAAAAAATTAGCTGGTAAATTAGCTTGGAGAAATTTTTGCGTTTGTAGTAGTGTATGGTCAGCAAATAAAAAAAACAACATTTTATTTTTAGTTTTTATTATAATATATAATATATGGGATTTTAAATCTAATATCTAATATCTAATATTCTAATATTCTAATATCTGATCTGATAATATTATAAAGGCGAAAGTTTGTATGGATGTATGGATGTTTGTTACTCTTTCACGTAAAAA
>CAJQZM010033338.1:26344-41315 GCA_907164665.1 Colias nastes
GGGTTTTCCTTTGCAAACGCGGGCGAAGCCGCGGGCGGAAATCTAGTTAAACTATATGTGTTTCTCCTCTGAAAAAGATGAGACTTTATTTTAATATTTGCACATTTAACATACGTATAACTTTTACATTGACAATTAACAATATAAAGTTACAACACTTACATACACACAAATTAAACACTTCAACAAATATTATAACAATAATAACAAATAATAACAACAATCAACAAATACAAAATTTAACAATTACGTAATAATTATAACTTTTGAATGAAATGTGTGCTTTATGTTCTAAGGCTAAGCGCGCACCACGATTTTAATTTTTGCGACACGATTTCAAAATCGCGCTGTAGAAAATCGCAGAGAGTACGGTGCGCGCACAGCGATAATTTAATAGTGATCATTACTCACTTTCATCATTGATTTCGTACAAGTCGCTTGTCTTTATTTACTACTTCGGAGGATAAGAAAAAAAAAAGAAAAGCAAAATGTGACAAATCACAATTTTAAAATCGCTGCGATTATTTAATCGCATGTGCGCGCATTGTCATATTAATTCATACGTTGTATTTCTGCGATAAAATAATCACGCTGCTAAAATCGTGGTGCGCGCTTAGCCTTACGGTACCAAGCGACCTTCAAGCGACTGACGAAAGACTGCACGTGGCACCTGCGGACAGCGTAAACTGGTTTATTCTGGTTTTGTGCGTGTTTCCACTTTCAACTATCAAGTGACGATTTATTTATTTGTTTTGTTTCGTAATTATTATGGTCAAATATTAATAACGAAACAAATTATTATGGACACGATATTTTATTGTTTCACGGTAGTCGTCTTGTCGTTTGCTCAAGGACGTGAAATTGAATGATAATTATATTTTTTTTTTATAAAGTCAAAACCATTTTCTTTCAAATAAAAACTTGTTTTTATTGAAAACAAAAATCAGAGTGTTGCTAGGAATAAGTATAAAATTAAATAGTAATGTTAGGATATCGAAACATTTTTGTATTTTTAAACGATATAGTGGAAACGCGCTCTAAGATCTGAGTAATATACACACCACTACATAATATGCAAAAATTTCTCCAAGCTAATTTACCTTGTACTAATATTATACTAATGTTGTACTAATATTATAAATGTGAAAGTAACTCTGTCTGTCTGTCTGTTACTCAATCACGCCTACTGAACCAATTTGCATGAAATTTGGTATAGAGATATTTTGATACCCGAGAAAGGACATAGGATAGGTTTTATCCCGGAAATCCCACGGGAACGGAAACTATGCGGGTTTTTCTTTGACTGCGCGGGCGATGCCGCGGGCGGAAAGCTAGTATATAATATCTACACAACAATATAACATTCATTCAAATCATACAAACAAACATACATAAACAAACAGACAGATTTTTTTACGGATTCGTGCTCTATACTGTTTCCCTAATAGGTATTGTTTTTTTGAATATATTACATACGTATACACTTTTTTTACTGTTTTATTATATGTATAGATTATCATCAATAATTATAAATAAAAAATAATAATGAATTATCATATTACATAATATTTCAACTTCACTGTTTTATATAATTATTTCTATACTACCGAAAATACGCGTTGAACGAGCGAAGAATATTGTGTTTAATTTAGCGTCCGATGAACTTTACGTGTACGATGAGCCGGGTGTATGATGGAAGAATGATTGCGCGCGGCATGGCGCGCTATGGCCCCGCCCATTAAACTATAGAAATTCTCTGGCTTTATGCGCCCTCTTATGTTCACAGGTAAACCCCTGCAACAAGAGAAACGCGATCAGAAGCCATCCAACCTGCTCCAAAGTAAACATGACCAAAGCCACGGGCAGCAAGCTAATAATATATCTTGAAAACAACTAAAACATAACGAGAACTTCACTATGAAGTAACAATAGCTCAAGACTCTATTGATTAAAAAGCGGATACAATGTCCCAAGCACCTTGGATCCGACCCCATAATTGAACAAGACTTCATTAGTTACAAAAATTGCAACGTTTTTATCAAATACATCAACACTTTCAAAGAAATCTGGCATTAATTACCGTCCGCGACAAAGGGTTAAAACCCAACCCTTTCGGGGTAAAAAATACCCCGAAGCCATTTTCATGCACTCGTAAACTCTTTTAAACTTATTGTTTTCTTTTGTGCCAGGGACTTTGAATTATGACGATTATTAGTGTTTGATGTTTGCAGGTCGCGCCTGAATTTAAATACTTTTGAGTTTTTACGAGCATCAAAGGATTATTGAATTCTTTTGTTAATCGCGAGTGCTTTACGAAAAATCGTTGTACATTTTCATTTTATTTTTTAATCATTGTAAAGTCTAGGAAAGTGATGTAATTGAAGTTATTAAAAATGTAATGAAAAGTCTCTTATTAGCTATAAGTATAAATAATAAGTTATTTAAATGAAAATAAAAATTACAATTTTACTATTCAAGTTATAAACTTAATGACTGTTTGTCCATCTTTTCGTAAAAATAGCTAATCAGGTCTGTTTAATATTTGAACAGCAATAGATTTAAAGCTGAGGGCTCCATATAGTCTAAAGAAAATAAAATAGATAATAATAGTATCAATAATTGAAACTATAACTATAAACTACATCCTATAGATGCACAAGTCATATGATATCTGAGTAAGGTGATCGTCAATCATGCCCTCAATATCGGTTAATTGACAGTTCAAGTGGCGAACGCAGAGACATGCCGACTCACCTAAGATATACTATTTTAATACATGGTGATGTTATTGTGAACTTGTGAATATTGAGCCGTGACCGTAATGAAAATAGAGAGAGTCTTTGTAGATTCACTGTTAAATCTGCTGTGGTGTAATTTAAGTATTTAAAAATGTATATGTCTATAAATTAATATATATTTTGTAAAAATATTAAAGCTATGCATACAGTACGAAAAACTTAAAAGTTCAGTATCCAGCATACGTCCTTTAAAATTATTACACCCGCCGTATTACCATAATTTTTTATAATAGTGGGAAAAAGTGATGGCGCTAGGCGACCTGTTTTAGTATTTTTAACACAATAGAGATCGGGATACAGGGGTTGTTTTTTTGTAGATTAACGCTACGTTTAGTTATTATTACTTTCTATCCAAATATTTCGTAACTAAAATAAAATTAAAAACTTAAATTAAGCACCCTGTATAACCGGATAGTTATAAGCTGTCACCGGCAGCACGTCGTTAATCACGGCTAGACGATATAACCTAACCTGAGACCTAGCGGCGTTAGTGCCGTGATTATGATTGATAGAACTTTGCTTTATTACTACGTTTTGTAAGTTAAAATACATTTTTCATTTTTGATCCCATCCTGTAGATGTATTTTTAAATAAGATCGTATAGATTTGTTCATTCTCACATGTATTCATTTCGTTTCAATTGTTTTCTTTATTTATCGTAACTCGCAGCAAATAGTGTAGTTAAGTGATTAAACACATTTTTTAGGCGTAATAATTTTTATCATAATATTAAATATATTTTATATAAAGGGTGTTTGAATTTATGCATTCTAACATACTTAATGAGAACGCTATATTTTATGTAAAAGATACGTTTTAAAGTTGATTTTATTTCAATTACTTATTACGGCTTCAAAGTAAACTTTCATTGCAAACAAAATAGCGCATAATACATAGCAACTCATAATACATATATGTTTTTATAGTTATTAGCCCAGTAGGAGACTCTATTCAGGTGCTCCTAATATCGTAAACTGTTCTAAACTATTGGTAACAAATACTTAAGAAACCCTTGTAAAGGGTCCCTGCTGAGTTTTTACACTAAAATAAAGGTTGATACACACTGTTCTGAAAAATGTGCAATAATATAAAAAGTATTTTATAAAAAGTACGAGCTTATTTATTTATTTATTTATTTGTCTTTGGGAAACAAACAATACAGTATTTCTTAAAATTAAAAAACAAAATACTATACATATATCAGCAAAGTTTCCACTGAAATTTACATTCTTAAAATATAAAAACACATTCAGTCACATACAGTAAACATTAATTAAATTTTACATTTAAATTATTAAATTAAATTTGTTAACATATATATCGCAAGCATGAGTACAATTTAAAGATCATAGTTAACGTTTATTCGAACTTTTTTTTGAAAGATTTTAGACTTTCACAAAACAAATCAAGGTTACTGAAATTTTTATTATAATTATGACAAACACGGTATAAATAAGTATTTCTAGCGAAATTGGATTTAAGATTCGGTAATGCAAAAAAGGCTTTGTCACGAGAGCATATACGCGGACATCGTAAGAGTAAATTGCCTAAAAGAAAAGAAGAATCGACGCTATTATTAAGTATCTTATATAAGAATCTCTCTCATGTCTCTTTCATGTCGACGATTTATCAAAGGAAGCACTTCCGGAATGGGACCAGACTGATTAGCTCGTTTATAATTCAAATGTTTGATAAATTTATTTTGGATGTGTTCAATATTATTTATGTAGATATTATATTGAGGATTCCAGGCTGTAGATGCATACTCCAATATAGTTCGTACGAACGAGTTATACAAAAGAATTAAAGTTGAACACATTTTAAATTCCCTACCAACTCTTAAAACAAAACCAAGCATTTGATACGCTTTGGCTGTTATATAATTAATATGGGCTGAAAAAGTTAACTTATGATCTAAGAGGACACCTAAATCTTTTACTTCAGTCAACCTAGTCAGCGATGTTCCATTCAAAGAGTAATCGAACAATATAGGCTTAATTTTTCTAGTAAATGTTATAACGTTACATTTATTCACATTTAAGTGCAGGGAGTTCGCAGCACAGTAACGACACAAGTTTAGAAGATCCTCCTGTAGTAAAGAGCAATCACGTTGATCTTTGATCACTCTAAATATTTTCATGTCATCCGCATAAAGTAAGATATTACAGTGTCTAAACTGACAAATAACATCATTTATAAAGATATTGAACAGCAGAGGACCTAGGTGAGAACCTTGAGGTACTCCAGAGGTAAAAAAGACTTTTATTTCACTGTTATACGAGACATTACAGGAAATCATCGTTAATAATAATAATATTTCATAGTAGTCAACTCACTAAGCAGAAAAAAACGCACATTTCGTTTTAGTCTGACTATCAACATCTATGTGCAGAATAGTTGAGCCTAGACATAAATGACGAAAATCCTATGAGATATAAACAAAATGCTATACATAAAATATATTTAGCAAGGACGTAAAATATATTATTCTATGAATTAGGTAACAGTGTGTATTCTGATATTTAAAGCGTGCGTGTGAACCAACAGTTCAATCGAATATAAAATAAAATTCAAGAAAATGGAGGCTGTGCAAGCAACATGTTTTCTTTGACCGTAATTTTTTACATTCATAATAAATGATGAAATTCGATCAGTGACATAGCTAAGCAGATGCTTCATCTGTTCTCTGCAGATGGTTCTGATGACTACAGACTATAATATAGTACGTTAACAGAAGTCAAACTTGGGTCTACATTTTTAAACACTAAACCTAACTATGCACATTATCTACGCTAATGTTTTTATAGGACTTTTTTGTACTTTTTTTTGTTTGTTAGAAATGATAAGACTCTCCTACTTCCAGATTATACAATATACAGACTTACATTTATTATTTATTTAATTAACATTTTACTGTCCATGAAAACAACACACATCAAAGAAATAATAATAATTAAAAAGAAAGTGAAGTCCCGTGTGTTTCACAGATCGATTTTCTTTAGGGACAAGTAGGTGATCAGCCTTCTGTGTCCTGCCAGACCGAGACATTTTTTTTTCTTTGTCTCCACCGGGAATCGAACCCAGGACACACGTCAACCACTGTACCAAGAAGGCGGTCTAATTTAATAAAAGAATATAGTAAAAATATAGCTCAATCAACAATGGGCGGCCTTTCAGTACGCAGTGATCTCTACCAGGCAATGAGGAGAAAGGAATACTTTTAAACGATTTTTCTTCTATTAATGTTCGTACGAAGAAAAATTCCACTAACACGATTAGAAAATCTCATATCATCCCGATATAAGTTTCACACATCATTTATTCGCCGTCTCTTGTTTCTGGAGGCCATTTGTCAAAACCTCGGATGTCACTACTGTATGTGATTTATTGTTCTCGTAGCAATCCTTATAATGGATAAATATTGTATTATTTTTTTTGATAGGGTGACTGTGAATGTTTCGCCGTGTATTATAGCTGAAAGGTGGAACGATTTTGAAAATATTTATAAATAATATTTATAATAGTGATGATAACACATAAGTGTGATAGAGCTAGCAAGCTAAATATGTGTTATAATAAATTCAGAAACTTTTAGATACCAAATTTAAAGCGAAACATATTTAGCTCCGGTTATTTAAAAGAAGAGTAATTTCAGCTTAAACATTATTAAGAAATACCAAACAGGTAGTATTATAATATGTAATAATCAATCCATGTAACAAACCAATCGTATGCAAAGATAATGACAATTCTTATAAATACTCTACCATCACTAACGTATGTAGTTTTAATAAACCTAATAATATAATATCACTTCATTTGATTGAATATGAAGAAACTTTTTTAGAGATAAATCACCGTCACCCTATTTCCAATAGAAATCGGTTATGAAATTGAACTATATCATTAATCAGGACACATAATGATATCATGTAAATTCTTGCAAAGTTATTTATTTGAGTGTATATTCTGATTCGTTGGAGCGTCGACTATTTGTCATATTTCTAGATTTATCTATTTTTCTTCGAAAATATAACGATTTATTTATTACTAGCTCTACTCTTCAGTTACCTATGTAGTAGGTATGTTATATGTTTTGGAGTTTCTTGACGGTTCATCTCCATAGATACTGCTTTCCGAATCGGTGGTAAATGTTAAAAATATGTAAAAATATGACGTTTCAAAAGTGCTTCTCGAAGAAGTCTAATTGAATAAATAAATGTTTGAGTTTTGAGTTTATGTCAAAAAGGATTAAAATATAGGCTACACTTAGAAAGCATTTTCATATTATTTTAACTAGTTTTGAGCTCATCCTTAATTATATTTTTTAAATATTAGCGGAACAAAAACCATTTCAACACTCAAAACATTTGAAAGAGAGGTTTTTCCAAGTTCTCATACATTATTATAGCTATTGCAAATTCACTTCAAAGTATTTCTAAGTAATTAAAAACAAATCAAAATAAAACAATCTTAACATTGTAGTTTATCCACTAAATTCTATAAATATTACTAAAATATCACATTACAAATTCATGATATAAATTGATCGTCCAACCAACATTATTCAATACAATATCCGCATACAGATTAATAGTACATAATAATTTATCAAACACAATCTAGACATCATTAAACCGTAAGTCATAACTCAAGTATATTGGTACAGCAAATTGATTATCCAGGAGCATATAGCTCAATTATTGGAGATCAAATATATGTTACTAATTACCTGCTCATAATAATCCTATGTAATTAAGCTGACATTCGAGAGTCAATTGACATGTGACGTCATCGGTTGTGTGTTATCTGTAAGGTAAGTATTAATTCTTCTTACTAATAACTAAATTAGTAATATGCTAGCTTTTACCCGACTTTAACTTTGAAAATAGCTACCTACACACTTGTTTTATACGTTTTAATAATTAATGCAAACAAACTCACATGCATATCTAAGAATTTAGTTATATGATGTGTATTTATTTATTAAGCAGCTAACTATTTAAAAATCATTAAATTAGAGCCTCCGTTGATTTTGAATTTACTTTTGCTAAATGTTAACAACTTTTTTATCATAATGCAAAATTTTATTAGATATTGTAATTTTAGATTGACTGTGAAGCGTTTTTTATTCAAATAGGTAGGAATTCATGCAAATAACTCAGTTCAGAAAGAGCAATCCTTTAAAAAGCATAATGAAAATGGACCAAATCCAATTAAGAATCAACTGCAATCAATTAAAATAACAATACACTGTCCATTAACAGGGCCGCGTCTATCAATTCAATCTGCATACATAATGCAACCCGATAAAGGGCCCAAGAACATACCCTTGTGAGGGGCCATTGTTGGCCACTGTCCGAATAATGGGGTGCCAAATAATTGTTTTGTAGATTAAGTGGACAAAAGTAATCTGTATAGAATGATTACATTAACTTGTTACTAATTTATAGCACTTAGAGTAATGAACGGATTTGAATGTCCAGTTGTTTGGGTAGATGGTGTTAATCACGTAAATTATGTTCATTTGGGCTAAGCTAATATTTTAAATTTGAAATATTTAAATTAGATGATTAAATTCTTACAAAATATAATTTGCTGTAAACCTATCGCGATCTGTATTTCATAAAACAAATTATCCTGATTTATTAAATGCAATGAACCTCTTCATCGCGACATAACATACACAACGAAAAACGATAACCTACTAATTAGTTCACCAAAGACTTAAAACTTCTATTCCTTAACTGTTTTGAACTAGCTCAAGATATCTAAATGATCAGATACATTTACCAAGCATTTACCACATAAATTACATTATAAAAACTATAATACATACATACAATCATAAATCGTAAATTAAGTCCACATTTCAACCGCGTAACCCTTGAAAGCGTGTCGAAATCAACGCTGTTTTATTGTACGGAAAATGGCCAAAAGGACCGACGGAGACTCTTGCTTCAATTCATTCGTGGGCTCAAGTCATAAGAATTATTAAACAGACATTTCTATCTTGAGAATATATTTAAGTATTACATAAATACCATTTGATTGATTGAGTTTAATTATATCTTCATGTAAAATAAATTTTCATCATAAAAATTCATTTATAGGCTCAAATTATAAGAACTTTCAATTACACAATTATTTCGAGAATATATTTAAGTACGAGTATTACAGTATTACAAATCTGATTGAATGAGTTTAATTTTCTTCCTCTTAAATGTATCTTCAGGCTAAAATAAAATGGTTAATCGATTATATTGTTTGGTGAACAATAGTCAGTCGAACCACAAAGGAACTGATAAAACCGTTACCATTGTATTAGACACAATTTTGTAAAAGATAAGGACAAAAATCCTGTGCACAAGCTCAGCGTCGCCCAACGTGCTATGGAAAGGGCTATGCTCGGAGTTTCCCTACGAGATCGAATCAGAAATGAGGAAATCCGTAGGAGAACCGGAGTCACCGACATAGCTCGCCGGATTAGCACGTTGAAGTGGCAATGGGCGGGGCACATAGCCCGTAGAACCGATGGCCGTTGGGGCAAAAAGGTTCTGGAATGGAGGCCACGAACGGGACGACGAAGCGTGGGACGACCTCCCACAAGATGGACAGACGACCTGGTCCGAGTGGCAGGGAGCCGCTGGATGCAGGCCGCCGGTGACCAGTCGTACTGGAAATCCTTGAGGGAGGCCTTTGTCCAGCAGTGGACGTCCCACGGCTGAAGCGACGAAGGACAAAAATCCTTATTTGTAATTAAAGTTTCAATCGCTAACTTAATCTGAATATTTAAACTTCTAAACATATTTCCTCAAAACAAGAAACAATTACACAACTGACTGTACCGCTATAAGCTTGTAACTTAAACAATAATATATTTATAAGAAATCAGTTCAAAGGAAACACAAAAGCGGTAAAAATATCAACGTCCTCAACAGAACCCTTGACCAGTTCCTGACGGTAAATTTAGCATTTTTCCATTACCGGGGGTCGAAAAGACCCCTTCCGTTTGTCCATTCAGTGTTGTTCGTACTTATTATGGAAAATAGAAGGCGTTTTACCCTTTGGTAGTTTTATTATTTATTGTGAATGCGTGTAATATCAATAAATCGCCCTTTAAGCTCCATTAGCTTTGATTTTCTTGAGAAATATAGGCAATTTGGGTAATTTATGGTCGCATGTAAAAAAGTCCGATAGCTCATTTTTTCATAATTCTTCTGTGATTTATACATAACTAGCTTGCCGCCCGCGGCTTCGCCCGCTTTGACTAAAACCTAATAAATTATATACTAAAACCTTCTTCTGGAATCACTCTATCTATTAAAAAAACCGCATCAAAATCCGTTGCGTAGTTTGAAAGATTTAAGCATACAAAGGGACATAGGGACAGATAAAGTGACATTGTTTTATACTATGTAGTGATACGTTGGCGATTGCAGAAAATTTCATATAAGCATCTTGAAGGAATCACTTATATCAACTTCTACTACAATTTAAGTGAATAAAAATGCAAATGTATTAAAATACTGTTTCTGAAAAATTATCTAAATAAATAACATTTTCCGGACAGCATAGTTTCAATGATATATTTACCATTGACCTATATTATTTACTTACAAAAGAATTCAAGTATAAGCATACTTAGGTATGTTCCATATTTTTAAGTGAAATATATGTTAATTAACCTCAATAAAATTGGGTCAAGAATCTAGGAAATGTCGAGGGATTTCATCGTGGAAATTAAAATCTTAGTTCTATTCAAATAAAAATAAGGAGTAAGCGAGGGAAAGGCAACCGCATTGTATATTGAAAAATGGTTTAAACTAGTTACCGGAGTTAAGATGTTACCTTATAAAATCAGGTTATACCAGGCTACGTAATATTATATTAACGACATTACACAAACGTCTGTGTATATCGAAGGAAGAAATTTATTCAGCAACGTATTTTTTAGACGTATTGAAAACTATGTCGATATCTTTCCCAGTGTTTACATGATTTCGATAAAATTCTTCTCATATTCTATTTCTTTTACATATAACTAAATACATGACAAAAAATATGCAAATTACATGCACTTACGTATAACAAGAAACTTCAAAGTTCCTAGCATTAATCATTTCAGTGACATGCTTTAAAATATGAGATGGTAATTAATATGTTCCTGTCGTCTCCGGTCTCTAAGTTCGCTTCTCATTAAGACGACATTAACCATCCAGAGCATATTGTAGAAGAAAAAGGTATTAAAGATTATGGTGATAAGTTTGCATAATAAATTAGAGGTAAAAGTATTCATAATATTACAAATGTTGTGTATATCAAAAGAACAAATAATTATATTGATAACCATTGATTTTATAAGGCATACATTATAACGCTCTAAGATACAAAAATTATAAGTATTGACCTAAATAAATTTTATACTCAATACTTTTTATCTAATTTGTAAATTAGCTATACATATGTACAAACCTGGACGACTGCTAACAAACAAAACCCTAAACAGCATACCGTTATGTAAATCCCGAACAATATCACACAAAACCCGATCGTAATGAGAAACCTGCAAATACCGGTCCCATTTGCCTACCCTTAATCTGCCTGCATTTTACGAGACCAAAGGCAATATCTGTCAATGTCCTTATCAATAAATTGTGGATGTTTAAAGCGAATGACGTCGTTTGACGATTTGAGTCGGGCGCGTAATCCCTGGCCTATTGGGCCCCATCTGCATTGCAAGGGTTAAGTCGCGACAAATAGACCATTTGCAAATAATAAGACGCAATGAAAGAATACATTATTGGAGGGTTGGAACGTCTGGTGTAAATGGAGTACAGGATAAAGTTTGGTTGATAATTTGTACGTCTTTGGGAATTAATTTTTAAAATTAAGATATTGATTAATTTGCAATATGATATATTACAAAATGAATTATGACGTTGAAAAATCGATGTTTTGAATATTGTAAGCGATTCAAAATATTCACGATTAATACGTTGTAAATTTTAATAATTTTATATCATTGGTAAAAGAAAGAAAAAGCAGAAAATAATAAAATACGCCCCAGTCTCAAGATTAAAGTTTATTTGTGTTGATCATACTATAGACATACGAAACAATTATTTTTCATACAAAATGTCTCACTTTGTAATTTACGTTGATAAATTCATACGATTAATCTAATTAATTGTCTTGTCAACAAAACCAACTAGTTCTAAATTCAAACTCGGCCAGCTGTAAATGTCAGGATATAGTCCGCCATTGCTCCCCGGAAGTGCCGCCATAACGGAAGCGACCGGAAGTCAATGCAATAATTATTAATTGCTTAAGATTCGCGCCTTAAGACATCCTCACTGCGGGTGGTCTGAGTGATTAAATTTATACAGCATTCATATTAGATTTAGTGCTATAATAAATAAATAACTGTAGTATAGTGCAAGTGCCTAGAATATTATATAATTTTGTTTATATGTAATCTATTAAAGAGTCGCATTTCTGTTTTTTTGTCTCATAATATACAAATGAGGAATATAGTTGAAGCACTTTTTAACTATGATGATATAATTTAGCGGTACCTATTTTTTTTCATTTATAAGAATTTTTCAAATAAAAATTCAACGTGATAATATGCAAAAATCGTAGAATATAAAAGGCTTAAACCAACTAGAAAGAAATTTTGTAAAATAAAATAAATGTTATAAATCAAATACACCTAATCCATGTCTAACAAAGTTTGTTAAGAAAATAAATGCTTTTTCTACTATAAACAGGGAAATTGTTGTTTGAACTCTCAAATGAATACAATTGATATATAACTCGGAAGATATAAAGGTAGTGTCGTGTGTCGTAACACATCATTAATCTCAGATCTATGTGACATTTAATTACCTAAAACACCATATATTTGAGCATTCTTCCGTCCCTTAGTATGGGAGATAGCTCAATCGTGCAAAAATAACATCCACATTTGCCAGACGAAAATAATCTTTATTCCTGGAGTTATAAGGTTGTATAAATTTGCAAAACAGGGTTGGTCCTTAATGGTAATTAATATCGTCTTTCTTATTGCTTCACGCCTAAGATTTTATTGTTTCTTGGCCTAATTATTGCGTTTGTGTTGACTGTTGTTTTATACGTTCCACATTTTGGAACTACGGTGACTTTTGGGGAAAGTTAAGTTCTAAAATTTCTAAACACATTAAACGATTGAAGTTTAAATGTGTATCTACATCTACTGTATAAAGTAAAATCTAACACACTATTACTTACAACGTAAGGATATAAGTATGAGTAAGCACATGTTCCTACGCAGTTTATTTAAATAAATTAGCCTATGTACCTACTTCACTACATAGTATAAAACAAAGTCGCTTTCTCTGTCCCTATGTCCCTATGTCCCTTTGTATGCTTAAATCTTTAAAACTACGCAACGGATTTTGATGCGGTTTTTTTAATAGATAGAGTGATTCAAGAGGAAGGTTTTAGTATATAATTTATTAGGTTTTAGACAAAGCGGGCGAAGCCGCGGGCGGTAAGCTAGTACTTAATAAACTTACTATTTATATTAACATTTGTAAATATACCGGTCATCTTATTGTAAGTACTTAAAATGGTTCACTATGAATGCAATTTGTATGCTAATGACAAGCCTTGGTAAAATAAGTACACAAACAAATCTAGTACTAAACCTTCCTACTATCCTCGTTTAACACTATACGAGTCATATATTTTACATCTCTCACACATAAACCCTCTACCTAAGAACACAACTCGCGTCAGCGGAAAACTCGGAAAACTGATTTATTTAAAATTCCCGGTATTGTACACACGTTGATAAATACCAGGACATTTCACAGTCTGGCGATCACTTTGCCCGCGATAAAAGCACAATGGATGTACTATTTTAGTACTAATGTTAGGAATTTGTTGATGACACGAAACTTTGCATTTTAGGAAGTATAAAGTTAGTGTTTTTGAAGCTTATTTTGTTTACATTGTTCCGTTTATTGCATTTGTATCTTTATTGTGTAGTAACATAGTAATGAGGTATGGTTTATATGAAACTAAGTTGTGCTCGTGGCTTCGTTCGCGATTTATTCATTGCGTAAATTAGATAATGTGTGTATAATTTGATTTTCATTATGTTTTATCAGCTCTCTACATTTATTTCCCCTGATTAATCAATTATATAAAAATGAATCCTAAGTTCACTTACATTATTAAAACATTTAATAAAATACTCGCCTGCTCAATAAAGGAATGACCACATTTTTAGAATTTTTCTGTAGTTAACTGTAGTTTCTTTTACGGACAGACTTAATGAAATAATTCAGGCTTCATTAAACCGTCCTCCGCAATCAACGGGTTAAATTAAAAAAAAAGAAATACGCGGGAAAAGGGAAGTTATCCAGATATTTATATCGTGAAATATATCTAAGTTTTGTAAATATTATTTCATGTTAAATATTTCATTTATTAAAAAGCTCTTTTAAATAGAAGAATTTAACATTATTAAATTAGTTATTGACCAATTTCTTTAGCGCTATATAACTGATAACACAAAACGATATAGGAAAATGTGTACAACTCATAATTCTTTCTCTTTAAGCACACGTAAGCAGTACAATAAAACCCTTTCCATTCGTTGCCAATCGTAAATTTATCTCCGAACCTATTAGTTCGATAAAATTCAACTAAAACGATAAATATACTAGACTTTGACGAATCACCGGTTACCCTCGGAAAAGAATACCAATACATGTTTAACTTTACTGTGAACTTATCTTGTCAAAAGCAAAAGGCAACCTTACCACCTTGATATAGAGTTGCTTTTCGCTCTGTTGGGTTTTTAGAGTTCCATGTGAAATTGGTAAAATTTTTGTATCTGTGTCACTTGGGAGCGTTTTGTCCGAACTAAACTTATTTACTGGCGCCCATTGAAAAAACATTAGGCAAAGAAATATGTACATGAATTGAGATGGTTGTTTCGTAATAAATGATGGTGAAGACTATTAGTAACGGCAGGGTTTGTGATCGATTTTTTATCCACCCTAGATTAATGTAATAAAAATTAATATTTATTATTGACACTTAATTATGATTAGTTGAGATGTTAATTTTTAAAGAATATTAATTAGAAATTATAGCTACATCTAATATTATTAGCTTTA
>CAJQZM010033339.1:0-11334 GCA_907164665.1 Colias nastes
TTTTTTGGAAGAAAGAAATATTTTTTGATCGATTGAGGGATTGTTTGAGCCAAAATCATTTTTTACTGCGTATAACTCAGAAACGGTAGGATATAGGAAAAAATGATTCAGGTACAACTTGTAGATAATTTTATGGCCTTTCAACTTTTCCTTGAAAGTTTTTCTCTAACATGTACCGTTTTTGAGATTTAAGCGAAAAATGAAAAAATGGACCCATTCCCCCCTCCCCCCACTCCGAGGCTCCTCCTAGTGTCCCGGGGTTTTAGTATGTTTATTACCTACGGACTCTTGACATGTTTCCGAAGAAACATCTTACGTTACTAACTCACGCACTCTAGACCCCCCTTGGAGGGACTCATTCAATGGACTATAATAGCTCTTGCAAGTTTAGTGCTTTGAAATAGTTAAAAATAAATCAATAAATATTTCAGGACAACTTTCACACACGGCACGATCTGATCCCATACTAAGCTTTCGACATACATATATAATTTTAAATAAATACTTATACATATAGATAATTTACACCCAGACACAGAGCAAACATCTATGTTCATCACACAAATATTTGCCCCGGGTGGGAATCGAACCCACGACCTCTGGCTTGGAAGGCAGGGCCACTACCAACCAAGCCAACCGGTCAGTCAAAAAAATGTATTAGTGGATCAAATAAATCCAGATTTTTTCAATCATTATGTTAATATCAAGGGCCAGGATGCAATAACACTGAATATGTATATACAAATAAAACGGATGGACGATCTTTGAACTAAGTTTAATGCTAATTAGTATGTTAAAGCTTAATAATTTAAATAAGGATTGAATAAAGGTTACCTGGGATTCGTTTGTTTGTTTCTGAATCTATGTGATTTTCCATCCATATTTGTTTAACGTTGTGTAATGTATGCAGATCAATTATTTAGGTACCTACTACCTTAGATATATTATGTTTTTACAGACGGCCTATTTGTAAAATATATATTTAACTTGTACCATTATCGCTAAATTCAAATTTAACACACTATTCAAAAAAATATTCCAAAATAATTCATTTGTAGGTAAGTAACTAGTAAACAACTAAAAACTGACATAGGGAATGAATAAAATTGATAATATTGAACCTATAGAACGAAAACCTATATTAATTTTGGTTGGAAACATTTTCAACTTATTTCATATACAAAATAGCCCCTCTTATTTACACACACAAACTTTTTATATTTCTTCTCATGTAAATAATTTCCTCAAGTAGTGGCTAAATTTTTTATCATATAATATCGATTCTAGTATACCCGCATGTAAAATCGATTACCTACATAAATACGTTAACCTTAAAATTGTTAACTAACTCGCTTTAGATTTTAGAAACTTATACTTTTGACTGGAATTCAATTTTTAATCAATGAAACTTTTGTTTAAAATCAATGAATTTTGATTATTTTTAGAAATAGAGAGCAAATAATGAAAGCAATATATTATATAACATCATAATTTGTTGCTTTTAATTTTCTTAATAGATCACTGACCAGTTGATCACGTCTATAATATTCTTATGTCTGTATTTTAATTAGCTCCGACTTAGATTGTGCAGTTCTATTTTTTATAGTGAAATCCTATTATATACCTAGATATTATTTTCCTAAAATTTTATACCTATGATACCTTAAATTAGGGATGTAACGATACCGATACCGATACCGATATATCGGCCGATATAATCGGCAAGCCGATATATCGGTATCGCCGATAATAAAACAGCCGATACCGATATCAAACAATTCAAAAAACCGCGCCCAATGAACGATGCGGGAGGCCGCCCGCGCGTGCGCACTTTGTTTTCTGAAAAAACTCTACCAATAGTAAACTTTTTTTAGGTACTGATTGTATGTGTATTACTTAAAGTTTAACTGACTTTGTAAAATAATAATACTAAAATAAATGGTTTTGTTGTTTTTTGATTTGGCATTTTTATTTAAAAGAATACGATTAACAGTTGAGTCTCTGTTAAATGTTGGTAACTTTTTATGAATAATTCACTATTTATTTTTCTACCAAGCCATCGATATCGGTATCGGTATCGGTATCGCCGATACATTACTACAAATATCGGTATCGGTATCGTATCGGCAAAATCATGTATCGTTACATCCCTACCTTAAATATTAAAATAGAGCACGTCACAAAAAACTATAATGTCTTTCGTAAGGTCACTGCAACTGCGCGATGACGGACCGTTTCGCTAACAATAATAAAATTTAGCGAAATTCATAAATTTCATATTCAAAACAGGACATAAAACGTTGATTACAGCAATTAAAATTAAAAATTGGCTCAAAACACGTAACAAAACCTATTTATCACTCTATTCCCAAAAAAATTTCCAAAAATGACAAACTACCCACAAAAATCTATAATATTTTTTATACCAAATTTAATAAAAAAAAAGGTGTACATACCGTTCACAAGCTGTAGTCCCTCAAAACAAAGCTAGTACGCTCTTATCAGTAGCTTTTATATCGTTATTTTATCAAGAACAAACCGATCAATACATTTATCTTGTGTCGACCAATCGAATATTTTTGTTATACATAATCAGCACCCTTTGTTTGACGCTAGAACCCTTTATTTGATTTATAAAACTTTTTTTATCTGGCTATGTTCTATTTTAAGACACCCTGTTGTTGATTAGTAAATGTAGAGTTTCACCTAAATCGGTCCAGGCGATTCTCAAACATTTATGCTACCTAGGTAATAAAATAGGGATCTAATGGGAAAAATGGTGATAGCCAGTTATATGTCGCTGCGAGCTTGTTTAAGCGTTTAATCAAGAGCCTAGTCACTTTATTAAATAACGGCGTTTGATTTACGACCCCAATGATATCCTGATGTACAATGTTAATAAAAAAATAGTACGTACTACGAATTGTATCATTTAATATATTACGTATCTACCTTGATTACAAAAAACAACTTTCTTAATAATAATTCTCAGTTCAAGAAGTGACAGGAAGCAATTTATATTTATTACCGACTATTATAGTTAACTAATTGTCCCTACTAATAATGTGTTTCGTTTAGTTAAAAAATAGCTTATTGTAGGAGAACAGTAATATTAATTGGATTTTCTAAATAAATGAAATATAGTAGTTATAACTCATCAATATTTGTGCAGACGTTTTAAAGTAAAAGTTGTAGAGATTGCTGTAATAAAGGCGGGCCGTTCCTGTAATTATGCTAATTCATATACCTAATAATTATGAAAATCATTAAACTAAAGAAAAAGCTCTATTATTTTTACTGAAGATATAAGTTCGTTGTGTTTAGAAGATGTTTAGTTCTTACATGCAAAACTACTAAACAAATATGGATGAAATTAATATATCTTACCTCGGATTGCAAAGAAGCCTGGAGTTCTTCGTTGATCTTCTTCAGAGAAGCAATCTGAAACAAGAATAGGTATATTATTTTATAATTTTTCGTAACTATATGGATAGCCTTATGGCCTTTGACGACCAATCCAAAGTCATTTTTGTATTGGTATTTTGACTGAAATTATAAATGATAAATTCAATATATAAGAACTCGTATAGGTACATCACAGAAATTGTTGAGTCGATTGTATTGTAGATATTTCGTTGAAATAATTTACTTAGGGCCAATACTCATAAATCTAATAATAAAAATTTAAAAGTTAAATGAAATAAAAACTTTCTCGAAATTAAATGCATCTAGATGAATAGGCTAGAAAATCGTTATTTTCCATTAAATTACGACCACCTTTCAAATCCTTAATGTCACAAAAAATTATTCCTAAATTAATAAAACGGCAACTCCGTTTCCAACTGAAAATACACACACTATATAACATATTATGCCAATACATTCCACTCTGACCTATTGGCTGCTCGCATTTGCATTCCAAATTTAAAATTCAAAACGCTCACGTGCTATTGGTCGACGTGTTTTTTTTTTTTTTTTAATCGATGACAAAACTCTTTTCACGTAGAACTCGTTTACGAATAAGATATGTGCCCAATAATTAATTAATTGTTAATAGATAACTCGTGTACAATGGGTGCTTAATTAATTTTTTGTGTTGCTGATAAAATACTGGCTTTGAGGAAATCGAAAATAGTTCATATACCTATTGTAATGTGTGATATCATAACAACCACTTTATTGGAAATATACCTATTGAATACTCAAAATAATCGTAGGTACACGTTTTATATTAAGGCGAGGTATTTCAACGCGCCGTTTGCGCGAGTCGCTCCTAGGGTCGGCTTGTCATGAAAACGCGTGGCAACGTTAAGTTCTGAGATATAATATGTATTTAATAATTACAGGGCTTCAGTTGAAAACCAAAATTTAGCTCGTTTTCTGCAGTACATCAAAATACATATCTTTATATAAAAATTATTTGCAAAATCAGAAATTTCATTATTAAATAATTTGTTTTCGATTTTTATTTTAGCCTATTTTTATGATTTCATATGATCGAGCAAAATACACGTGGTTGTGTAACAAATTAGCACACTTTTTAGGCAATATCTTGAAGTGTATTGATTATTTTTTCTAAAAGCGTCATATAATTGCAAATACATGAAAAATTTGATCTTGCAAACCAATTTTACTCCGCTTCGGTGAAGGGACTCCCCTTAAAACCTTCTTCCTGACACGAGCATTTTTATTTATTTATTTATTCTTCACTGTATACACATTACACAGTAAGGAAATACAAAATGAAGACGATAGATAAGTTTGATACGAGCTATTGCATAATAAAGCAAGAAATAATTTGAATTTGAATTTGTAATAAGTTAAAAAATAAGTGACAAAAAAATGAACGCTACAACATAACAAACCAATATTTAGAATGAGAATTATAAAATCTATGAATGGTAGTTTTTTATTCTGTTTTCATTATGAATCTGTGCCAGTGACGTTACCTGCGAAACGTCAGGTAGACGGAAGAGATGGCGCCAAAACGCATAATTTATCATAATTTTGTCATCTATTTCGAATCCGATTTGAATTTCTTCTCGATATTTTATCTATGGATTGATATTAATAACGCAATTAAAATTGATCACTATAGATGTGCGTTCTATTGTGATGAAATATTTTACTTTTAAATCTGTTTGAATTTTTATTTGTTTACGCAAAGATGGGTATAATAACTAAAGATGTATAGTAAAATATATAAACTCCCCGCGAGCTACTTTATCTATTAAAAAATCCGCATCAAAATCCGTTTGGTAGTTTTAATGATCTATCTAGGCATAATACCTATACATATAGGGACAGACAGACAGCGAAAAACGACACTACTTTATTCTATGTATCCAGTAATCTAGTTATAATTGTTTTTTATCCGTGTCAAACATTCTTATGTTATATAAACATGAAAACCTTCTACCCAGTCTAAACTCTACATCCCATTTTCGGAGTCATTTAATAAACCCAATGACGTCATACAGGGACAACTATTTTTAACGCAATATGTAAGTACACCAGCCAGTTAAAGCTCGCTTATCAGTGATAAGGTAAACAAGCGAGATAAAGAGTATCTACCCCACGCTAACGGACATTTTAAAATACACGCATGCTGTTATGCTCTATGCCTCTATGGCATATGCTAGAATACGCGGGAAAAATAACGAAGCGCGCGCCATTGCTTCGCTTCTATGCGAGAATAAGAATTAAGAATTCCCAATCATAAAATATGAACATTAGTAATCAAGTCACTGTAAAGAAGATTTTAATAAATAAAGTAGAATTTAGAATATCATAGACAAGGAACTAAGGAAGTTTACTAATGGAAGCTCACGAAAGAAAAAGTTTTAAATAGCGCTTCATTTCACACACAAACAAAAAATGGATTAATATTGCTAAAAATAGTTATTATACAGGAAAAATACAATCATCATATCACAATTTTAGAGTTTGAGTTTGAGTACACACAAATAGGAGCCCCCCTTCACTGGTCTCTGTCGGCTCGCAACCGACTTCTTGTAGACGTTTGGAAAAACGTAAATTCTGCTGTGAATGAACGCGCTAGTCATTCAACAATATGCCAAGCGTTTTATCCGCTCTGTTCAAAGGGATATGTTATAATCTGCTAACTAGGTGGACGTTGAATGACGCTTGTTAAATAAACGTTCGGCCTAGTCGTTCTATTGAATGTCGTCATTCAATGAACGCGCCTACATTCAATGAAATAGCAGATTTAACCAGATGACGACTGCATATACAGCATTTTGATACAAATTCAATGTTTCAGGAGATTGGCTTTATTTTGAAGCAGCATTCCAACATTCCGTGGTTGTGGCGTGGCGTGGTGTAATCATTTACACTACTCTACAACTATACTACATCATACTAGTAGTAATCATATATTCTTTGAAACATCCATACTAATATTATAAATGCGAAAGTAACTCTGTCTGTCTGTTACTCAATCACGCCTTAACTACTGAACCAATTTGCATGAAATTTGGTATAGAGATATTTTGATACCCGAGAAAGGACATAGGATAGGTTTTATCCCGGAAATCCCACGGGAACGGGAACTATGCGGGTTTTTCTTTGACTGCGCGGGCGATGCCGCGGGTGGAAAGCTAGTACTAAAATAAAAATGATGAATTATAATATGAGTGACTTAAAAAAAAGCTTAGCATCTCGACGAGATCTTGTTTTACTGAGCATTATTCATTTGAGTATGCAACAAATTAACCAAACAACTACAAATAAAAAATAAATTTATAATACATAAGAAATTAATAATCTATACTAATATTATAAAGCTGAAGAGTTTGTTTGTTAGAATGCGCTAATCTCAGGAAGTACTTGTCGCACACTTAGTAATTCTGTAACCCCAATTAATTATTTTTGATACTTTATTCATTGACATACTACCCAATAAAAAAAATTTGGGAACTTTTTTATGAGTAGAAAAAAAATTATCACAAGCGGGATTTAACAATTTCTCATTTATAAATCACTAGCTGTGCCCCGCGGTTTCACCCGCATTGCTCTGCTCCTGTTGGTCTTAAAACTCAAACATTTAAACTCGTTTGGATTTAAATGTTAACGTTAAATATTAAAAACTACTTATTTGGCATAGGTATGTGATTTATATTTGCTCTACTAGCATATTTCACAAAGAATACATAACTTGTGATTAATATTGTAAACAAGTTTACTAATGGTGACACTTATTTTGTTATCACCTTATCTACAAACAATAATCATTGATCTGTGTAATCTTAATTGGGTATATTTGAAATCAAACATGATAACTTTGATTTATCCGTGAAATAATGTTATAATTATAAGAAACCCAACTAATGTATAAAGTTTTAATAATTGTAGGCTTATATTACCGACTAAGCAGAGAAATGCAAGTAAAAATATGTTAGTTGGTACAAAATAATTACGAAAACATAACCTTCAATGAAAACTGTCAACACTAGAATACAAATGCCAATCAGATCCTACGCAATGTCATATTATAGCTTTTATATCAATAAAACTTACCTCCAGCTCTTGATTATGGCATTTTTCTTCTAGTTCCTTCGTCAAAGTATCTGTTCTAGAAGGTTCCTCATCATTATTTGCTGCTACACCTTCAGTTAACACTTCCGTAGCGAAATTTGTGATCTGCCCTTTTAAACTACTTAAACTTTGATTTATGTTAAGCCACGACATATTTTCAACCGGTGTTAGAGTCACATATCACATACAAGTCTATGTCGTTGATATTTTGTGAACAGAACAATGTAAACAATAAATAAATTGCATTATTTAGCAATTGACAATATCATGACCAGTTGGCAAAACAATTTCTGATAAAATTTTGACAACAAATTTTTGACATTGACACTTATCAAAATATTTTTTAAAAATTTATTGGATCTAATTTATCTCAGCTAAGTCCTTGCAATTTAGATATGAAAGCTTTTCAAATGTTAATGACGCACAATCGTCGTATTTATATAAAAGAGAATAGGGATCCACAAAGATGTGCTATAATCTACAAGTCGTAATATTAAAGTCACTTATCTGTAAATATTTATTACTAGCTGTGACACGCTGTTTTACCTGCGGGTAAAATCAAGTATTTCTATGTATCATGTGTTATTCTAATGCTTTCTATAATACTATAAAGTTTTATCCAAATCCGTGTAGTAGTTTTTTCGTGAAAGCGTAACAACATACACTTAACCATACATACTTTTGCATTTTTAATATCAGTAGCTAAGATCAGAAGATATGATGAGGCCGTATCGATTTTAGAATGATTTTGATTTGTTTCTGTAATTCTTTAGGAGCTCGTTTAAAAAAACTAAATTAGTAACAATGTGTTATAATATCTTAAATTAAAGATTTACTCAATATCTAAAAAGTATCCGAGACAATTTATTGAATTTCATTGTCCAGTTTGTTTAATAGCCAATAACCTGAGGCGTGTTTCAATTTTTTCGATGCGGGACGTTCGTGTCTTTGTAATTTACACGGAATTTAGAAGAAGAAATTTTCTTATAAAATATACAACAATAAAGACACTGTGACATCCTAAAAAGTGTCCGAGGAGCTTTAAGTACTTTTATTCAAAAATTCAAAGAAAATCTATGTTAAAATAGCCTTACTTTGATGAAATTGTATGCGTATATGGCGTCGAATTTCTAGTACATACAACAGAGTTAAAAAAAAAAATACTCATTAAATGATAGATTTATACTTAAAAATTTGCAATTAAAAAAATACATATTATATGTTTTATGAAAGTAATGGAATAATTTAAAGTTCCCTAGAATTTTCGATTATATACCTACTGGAGCGCAAACGCTGTTACGGCAGACCGCGCTAGGGCGTGTTGCGCTGCTCCGTCAGACACAAAATTACTAAAGTACGGGTTTCGCGCGCGTAGTAGTCGTGAAGCCCACGATACTAGATTAGAATTGGTGGAGTAGACGATAACGAGATAATAAGGTCCTATAATGTTTCCACTTTGAGCGCTGCAGCCTTTACTACTCGACTACACGATGATCGCGTTCCATATCGTTAAAATACCAACTTTTGTCTAGAGTTGGTCTAGAGTCTAGACTCTCTAGAGCAATAAATCACGAGGTAACCATGGACCTTCCCTGCAGTAGAATAAAAATATGACCTTGTAAACTAGAGTCTACTCTGTGAATATGACAGTAAGTTTAAAAAAATGTACTGTACTTAAACTTTTCGCGATGAATCAACGGGCGTTAAATTAAACCAAGAAGCTTATATCTAATACACTGGTGACTGGAGATTGCACTATGACCATTAACTTGTAACAAGAAAATATGACCTTGAATGACGTCAGTGTTGTTTTTTGCCTCTTTCTGTGGAGTGACCACGCTGGTTTGTATATTCAGGATTTTTCGAAATAGAAAAAACTGAAAATCATGGTCTATAAATAATAACGACATATATTTTTAACAGTATTTATATTATAATATTACTGGTCATACTTTTACAATTTTAATTGGTATAGAATGATAGTTTTAAATAATTTTTGGCTACAAAGCTTGGATTTGAACCGATATATAGCATTAACATCCTTTGTAAATAGAGGAAAGTTGTGTTTTGCATCAGATGCTGTTTACCAAATTGTAAGCTACTCAGATCTTCTTTTTAAACGCGTTGCTTCGACTGGACAATTTCAAGCCAAAATCATCAAAGAAAAACTGTTTATAGCAGCCTTGCACAAATTTCAGCTAACTTTACAAAGTTTATTTTTCAAAAGGTATTTTTTTCTGGGTCGTAAATCGTAATCCTCAGTAATTTTACCCTTGATGGGCACATATATTTCTTTTTATTTTACTATTTGGAAAGCTGAAATACGTAAAACAAAAAAATATGAGGTAAGTTAAAAAAGTATAAATTTCAATGTAAAAACGAACAATCTTATAACTACATGTGAGTGCAATACCGATGTCGTGTGTTGTTTCATTACTAGTAACAATCTTTAAAATGGTGTTCTAAATTTTCATCATAATATTGTTATTACAATATATTCTCTTCGCTATCCATAAAAACTCGTCATCATGGTTACCTTACTTGTTAAATTTGTTTATTGAAAACTTGTTGAAAAATGATAAAGTATTAGGGAAATAACAAATTTAACATGACTGCTTACTAAAATGATGCTAAATTAGACAATTTTTGCCATTGAAATGATTCTAAACAGGTAAATGCAGGAGTATTGAGGAATATTGTAAATAACGTAAATATACACTTGCCTGTGAAATTCTATGCCAGAATTTGGTGTCCAAACACTTCTGCAATTTTGCTCAATACAATGCATTCTTTATATTCGGAAAATATTTATTAAATAAGCAACAATATTAACTTAAATATTCGAAGCGACGAAATTTTTTTGACACACATGCCATATTGACAAAGTGAGAGTTGCTACAATTTTATTATGGTGACTACCCATAATCAGGGAGTATCGCTTTTTAATAATTGGTTCAGATACTTATTTTATTTAGCATAAATAATAATTGTCTCATCCAACAATGCTTCTGAATGACGTTGTTGGCAATTTATCAACAAACTCATGTACAAAAACTAACCTTTTGCACAGAATATTACAGCATACATAGTAGCCTTGGGAAAACTTCGTATTAACAGTGGCAATACCAAGTTAGGTGTGAAAGTGATAAAAAATATCAACTGGGCAATATTTTCTTGTTACACGTTAATGTTCATACCGAAATCTCCAGTGTATTAGATATAAGCTTCTTGAATTAAACACATAATAATTATGTACATGAAATATACAGGGTGTCCCACTGTTGGTATACTAAGCTCAAAGGAGGTTATAGTTTTGCATACGCTGAGTACGTAAAAAATACTTATAAAATTCCAGACGCATTTTTTTATCAAATAGAAAATTTTTCTAAAAAAACATTCTTAAAACTCTATGTGTATACCCGGCCCATAACAATCAACCCGCCCAACTTTGCCACCAGCACGTGAGCTATCGTTAAAGATTATGTTTTCATAGACAAAATGCTCACATTAGAGAAGCGGTATATGCCGGCTGCGCGAAGCTACAGAAGAAAACATGAATTTTCAGGACAAATTTTTGACGTAATTTTGTTGTTTAAGTATTTTTAACATGATCAGTGTATGCAAAACTACAAGTCCCTTCGCGCTTAGTATACCAATAGTGGGACACCCTGTATAGATTATAGATAAACACAATTTAAAACAGATATATTCCGTGTTTTCCAATTACAGTACTAGAGCGCATTATGCGGCATAATGCTTAACGTTGAATGTTCCAAC
>CAJQZM010033340.1:3865-28853 GCA_907164665.1 Colias nastes
CATATAGAGGGTAACTTGGATTAACACATAGGATAGTTTTTATCCCGAAAATCCCACGGGAACGGGAACTATGCGGGTTTTCCTTTGCAAACGCGGGCGAAGCCGCGGGCGGAAATCTAGTTAAACTATATGTGTTTCTCCTCTGAAAAAGATGAGACTTTATTTTAATATTTGCACATTTAACATACGTATAACTTTTACATTAACAATTAACAATATAAAGTTACAACACTTACACACAAATTAAACACTTCAACAAATATTATAACAATAATAACAAATAATAACAACAATCAACAAATACAAAATTTAACAATTACGTAATAATTATAACTTTTGAATGAAATGTGTGCTTTATGTTCTAAGGCTAAGCGCGCACCACGATTTTAATTTTTGCGACACGATTTCAAAATCGCGCTGTAGAAAATCGCAGAGAGTACGGTGCGCGCACAGCGATAATTTAATAGTGATCATTACTCACTTTCATCATTGATTTCGTACAAGTTGCTTGTCTTTATTTACTACTTCGGAGGATAAGAAAAAAAAAAGAAAAGCAAAATGTGACAAATCACAATTTTAAAATCGCTGCGATTATTTAATCGCATGTGCGCGCATTGTCATATTAACTCATACGTTGTATTTCTGCGATAAAATAATCACGCTGCATAAAATCGTGGTGCGCGCTTAGCCTTACGGTACCAAGCGACCTTCAAGCGACTGACGAAAGACTGCACGTGGCACCTGCGGACAGCGTAAACTGGTTTATTCTGGTTTTGTGCGTGTTTCCACTTTCAACTATCAAGTGACGATTTATTTATTTGTTTTGTTTCGTAATTATTATGGTCAAATATTAATAACGAAACAAATTATTATGGACACGATATTTTATTGTTTCACGGTAGTCGTCTTGTCGTTTGCTCAAGGACGTGAAATTGAATGATAATTATATTTTTTTTTTATAAAGTCAAAACCATTTTCTTTCAAATAAAAACTTGTTTTTATTGAAAACAAAAATCAGAGTGTTGCTAGGAATAAGTATAAAATTAAATAGTAATGTTAGGATATCGAAACATTTTTGTATTTTTAAACGATATAGTGGAAACGCGCTCTAAGATCTGAGTAATATACACACCACTACATAATATGCAAAAATTTCTCCAAGCTAATTTACCTTGTACTAATATTATACTAATGTTGTACTAATATTATAAATGTGAAAGTAACTCTGTCTGTCTGTCTGTTACTCAATCACGCCTACTGAACCAATTTGCATGAAATTTGGTATAGAGATATTTTGATACCCGAGAAAGGACATAGGATAGGTTTTATCCCGGAAATCCCACGGGAACGGAAACTATGCGGGTTTTTCTTTGACTGCGCGGGCGATGCCGCGGGCGGAAAGCTAGTATATAATATCTACACAACAATATAACATTCATTCAAATCATACAAACAAACATACATAAACAAACAGACAGATTTTTTTACGGATTCGTGCTCTATACTGTTTCCCTAATAGGTATTGTTTTTTTGAATATATTACATACGTATACACTTTTTTTACTGTTTTATTATATGTATAGATTATCATCAATAATTATAAATAAAAAATAATAATGAATTATCATATTACATAATATTTCAACTTCACTGTTTTATATAATTATTTCATTAATATACTACCGAAAATACGCGTTGAACGAGCGAAGAATATTGTGTTTAATTTAGCGTCCGATGAACTTTACGTGTACGATGAGCCGGGTGTATGATGGAAGAATGATTGCGCGCGGCATGGCGCGCTATGGCCCCGCCCATTAAACTATAGAAATTCTCTGGCTTTATGCGCCCTCTTAATTCTTCCTTATATCGTTAACTATATAATTACCGAAAACAACCTCTTTCACCGAACACATTCCTAAGTGACAAACAAATACCTTAACTATACACATTATGCTTAATGACTGTATCGTATAATAAACTTAGAAAGCCTATGGTTTGATGTTCACTAATATAATTGACTATACTAGACGATATTGAATATGCACTTACGGTATATATCGTACTTTATAAGTAACAATGTACATATAATACTTTTTAGTTCGAGTTAATTTTAAATTTTATATAAAATTTCTATTCTTTAACTTAAGGAATACCAAAATTAAATCTGTACTAATATTATAAAGCTGAAGAGTTTATTTATTTGTTTGAACGCGCTAATCTCAAGAACTACTTGTCCGATTTGAAAAATTCTTTTGGTGTTGGATAGCCCATTTATCGAGGAAGGCTATAGGCTACATATCATCACGCTAAGACCAACAGAAGCGGAGCCACGCAGATGAAACCGCGGAGTGCAGCTACTTAAAATATATATAAATACGTAGTATCATCTATACCAACTTTCAACTTAAGGAAGGGGAAAATTTACACTGATAACTCTAATCGCTCAGACAGACTAAAACAAACTATCCGTAATCACATCCCAATGGATCAAAACATTAATTAAACTTAACATACGAGTTCCGTCACTATAAAGTTGAAACTCAGAAACGGCACGACCCTCGACGCCGAGTCCAAATTCCCGGGTCAAAAACGATCAATAGCACGCCAGAGCGTGTCAGAATATTTCAATCGTGCTATCCTACTATCCTCATATTATAAACTAGCTGTGTTCCGTGGTTTACCCGCAATACTCTGCTGCTATTGGTCTTAGCGTGGTTACATATAAACTATCTAACAGTGAAATAATTTTTCAAATTAGATTGGTTCCTGAGATTAGCGCGTTCAAACCAACAACTATTCAGCTATAAAATATTAGTATTGATGTGAACGTTTATTCGGATGGATGTTCGTTACACTTTCACGAAAAAACTGTTCGACGGATTTGGATGAAACTTTACAGCGATACAGGTGAATCAGAATGACAGATGAGCTATAGATATAGATCAAATACATACATGAATTTGCTCGCAGGTCCGTCCGCAACCTGCGCGGTACATCTAGTATCACTATAATATTATGGAGCAATGATTACCGCCTGCGGCCTGACCAACCCTGTGATGAAATTTGACCAGAATTATAGGTACTTTTTCATTTAAGCTATAATTTTAAACAATGTTATACGCATTGGGAGTTATAATTTATGATAGGGTTTAAGATATAACACGCAGCTGTCAAGTCTATAATTTTAAAGTTATTGGCGTATATGTTCGTCGGAAAGTAGGGCTGCTGCTACGTAATAAATTATGAATGAACCGAGTTCTCCTTTTCACAATGTACAGCAGTAAAACCGACATATAGTCGTGACAAATTAAATCATACTTTATCACAGACTATCCAAAAAACGATGGAAACTTGTAAATTTCGAGTGTTTTTCCTTTTTTTTCACATGTAGGCTAGGGCTGTTACCAATAAATTGAACTGTTAGCAGAATAATTATTAATCAAAATCTATATTAATTTATATATATCATAGATATTGTAAATTAATATATTCTATATTTGATAATAAATTTGCCACACATTTACGTAAATTTTTTTAATGACCAATTGTACCTTATTGGCCCATGCCATTACAACAACATAATAAAAATAATGACTTCTAATTTAATTAAACAGAAGTTATACATCACCTAACACAAATCACCATATGTGAAATATAATACGAATAAACATAATGGCGAGGATGAGCCCGGGAGCGTCAAATAAAGACAGCAGCCCACTTTAAGTGGAAACTATATATCAAGACTTTCATGGCTATCAATTAGGCTGTATTCAGAAAGAAAGCTGGAAACTTATAAGCGCTTACCGGCGCTTGTCAGCGCTGGTAACCCACGCAGGAAAATATATGAACACGCGCCGATAAGCGCTGAACGGCGCCGATAAGTTCCGACAAGCTTCAACACGCGCTGGTCAGCGCTGGGCGCTGCCATATAAAATTTGTCTTGGTCTGCTTCAACCTGCTTCCTTTTTGTAGAACGAACCAGCGCTGACAAGCGCCGGTAAACGCTTATAAGTTTCCAGCTTTGTTTCTGAATACGCCCTTAGAAGGTACATTTACTTCATATTACTTTTAGCTTCTGCTGGTTTTCGACTTAATTATCCCGAACATTAGTTCCATAGTATAATATAAGCCAGAAATCAACTGGCAAAACGCTATAGCATGTAATGTTTTACATTTTCTCTTTTTAATTTCACAGTCATAATTTTTTTACTTAAAATATTTGTATTTTTTATCTATGGTATCTACGATCCTCACAGAAATATGGTTCTCGTACTAGCACATAACCAGAGCAAAACACGACTCTACCTTTGATTTAAAATAGTAGGATCCTACAAGATATCACTCTTCAAAGAAACTCAATTTCCCTTAAACTATAATATCCCTTAGAAATTTCTAAACTCAGACAATATTTAACCTACAAATAAGGCTATTTCCAAACACTGTATCAGATATTGAATTCTAACCTTTCAGCAGTGGAGAGGCAGCTTAGTTTTATTTGACATCAATATACCCAACCTTGACACCAGAGAAACGCTTTTTGACGAAAATAGGCGTATCGTGGTTTGTTTCATTGCAAAGAGCCGGATGAATTTTTAACTGTCTTTGTGACTTATACAAGATGGAATACATTTTAATTGAAAGATAAAAAAGCTTTTTCTACAAGAAATCAAATTAATAAATAAATATTTCAGGACAATTTTCACACACGGCACGAACTGATCCCATACTAAGCTTTCGCTTATGTTATGGAAACCAGACGGCTGATAAACATACATATATAATAGAAAAGCAAGGACTTAAAACTGAACAAATGAAGAAATGAAAAAATAGAGCAAAAATAACTTTAAACTAAAATTGGACAAGAACTTTATAATTATTCAAACAAAAAAACCTGACTGCTAATTAATGTAGCCTATGTTATCCCATTTCTGATGGTTGCAACGACACCTTGGCTTATAAAACAAAATCCGCCAACAGTTTCGGAGGTAGGGCGTGCCAACGAAATATACATAACTACATACACACTCACGAAGAACTTAGAACACTTTTTTACCCTCCTTCTTGCATGATCGGGTAAAAAAGTGTTAAAAATATGACATTTAAAACTGCTAGCAATTTGGGGTTGTCAATAGTGGCATAGTTAATACTTTTTTGTTTTAACTTTTAAAAAGTTAGCGAAGGTTTTACAGGCCGTTTTATAACTGTGTTAAAATAAAATCAAGCGCGTTGGTTGGTTGGTGGCTTTACAAAAAGAGAGAAGTTTTTTGTATACATTTTGAATGTAACTTAACTACATTTTAAAATTGTCGGAGCATATAAAGAGCGTCTGTGCCGAGCATACGTGTCAGAAGTGAAACGTCTTTTGCAAGATTCAAAAATAACAAAATAGCTTATTCCATGATATCTCCTCCTCATATTCTCTCTGCGTGGCATAATAGGATATTAATGATGATAACTAATAACTATGTATACTATGACAAATATGATAATATATAAGTTTATATGTATTTCATTACCAGCACACGAATAATTTAATGATACTAAAACCACAGATAATATAATACTATAACATAGTTATTTTTGCAATATATAATAAATAGAGTTTCTCAAATAAATACATATCATTCAACTGCAAAACGAGATAGTATAAATCTCAATTGCTTTAAAACATTCACAAACTGCAGACATTCAAATAGGAAAGCAGGTGAACAACGATATTGTTGCGAAACTACTAGGATTCCTAAACTTTAACAATATTTGAACAGTCGACTGTTCCCTGTTCCTAAACTATGCAACATCTATGCAACGATATCGTCGAGGTATTGTTAAACCGAGACGATGTACTGATGTTTGGGAATTTACGGAAATGTATGTATGTAATGGGACCTATTATTTTGTTTAAGTGCTGCGTAGGTGTGTTTTATTAGAGGTTTTTTAGGATGCTTTTCCACCAATAATGTGCGAAAATGTGTAGCGAGGAATGTGTTTGTAAATAACCAATCATATCGCTTCATTTAGTTTGAAGTTTGAAGGTTGAAGGATTGGTTATTTACAAACACATTCCTCATTACATTATTGGTGGAAAAGCACCCAAAATGTACAAATCTATTATTATACAATATGTGATTAAAATCATGTGTCTTGAATGTAGGTCAATGTTAATGGTAGAAAAATGCCCATTGTACCTACTCTACATATTATAACAAAACTTAATCATATTCTATCCAGTCCTTAAACGAATTTATTCAAACCGAAGGCCCTAAGGCATAAATTATAATGAAATGGGAGTCAAGATGAAAAGTAAACAGACGAAACCTTTAGGAAATTTAAAATTTAAACTTTTCTAAACAAAGGAATGAGGAAAAATTCAATCGACGGACGTGAGACCGAATAGCTTTGCGTTGATAGCAAATAGAAAACAAAGGTATAACCCGACCAATTGTGAATGTGACGAATGATTGTATATTGTCTTCATATTTTATGCTTTTAAGTTTTATGAAGACAATAAAAGATATGGGGATGTGTTGGACGATTTTTTTTAACGGAATTGAAGTATTTTATCATAATTTATCTGTTACTAGGGCTTTTGTTTCGTATGACTTTACTCACCGCTACATAGCTTAGTATCAGTTGAAAAAGTCATATAGTTTCACAGCATAGCTTATTTATTCATTTTCGTAGCATAGCAAATCTCTTGTGGAAAAGCACCCTTATTGTTTAACTATTGAAAGATTTTACCCTAATTCAAATTAAATAAAAATGTTACACGTTAGATAGGTACCATAGATTTTTTTCTACTGTGAAATATTGTTTTGTTAGATTGCAAACCTTTGAATAGTATAACTCATAAATCGTTTTATCCGTAGGTACCATAAAGAAATAATGACGAATTTCATGATATCATTTTATCAAAGTTATGATTTATTAACTCTATTTGCTAACAATAAAAATTGACATAATCCATTAGAAAACTATAAAAAGTTCAATCAATGTAATGTTCACCCTTTAATAATAAAACCGAATGGCACAATAAATGTAGTATATCATAAAGGGTGAAACTTTAGGGTTGTAATAAATGTATACCTCTTACTGTAATTGCAGGTTAAAAGTTATGAAATACGGCTATTTGGAACATTTAATTATTTGTATCCTTAAATTGAAACTGAAAATTTGTTATAACTGTGTCATACCTTATATTTTTGATATGTGAAGGACCTTTTTTTTTTTTTTTTTTTAGTGGGGAAATCTTGCATAGATACCCACGGCCTCCGGGGGAGGGGCCGTGGGTTATGTCGGATTCCTACCGACCAAAACTCCACTGTGTTCCGTCAAGCCGCATCAACGAGAGGGCCACGGGTATTGGTAGAATTCCTCCGTGACCCATATGTGAAGGACCTACAGATTATAATAAAAACAAGGAATGGCTTCTCTTCATTCATCATAGTGCGTAATATTTATTAGAAGTACGAGTTTGTGGAATATTTACGTGAGAATCGAGCAAGCAATATTGAAGCTGTTCTTACTAAAAAAGCATATTGTGTGCCGAGCACACTCGTCAGGAGTGAAACTTCTTTAGCAAGATTCAAAGATACCAAAATCGTTGCCTTACTCCTGACGTGACGGTATTGCCATGACGAGACCTTGGAATTTTACTCTCAACACGCAAAGAATTTCAATTCAAAAAGGTATCTGAAAGTCCTGACTATAATATAATTAACAGCGTATTTATGGCTTCATCTAACTAAGTTAATTCTCATCCTAATTTTTTCACCCAATTAATTTATAATTAACATAATTTTGTATAGTTTAATATACTTATCTTCACCGATTTAATATTAAAATACTTTGGAAAATAGAGTAAAATGCTGACTTTAAAAGCGCGCTACAAAAACATGGCCTTGTTTTATTTTAATGGTCACAGCTGTTACAACATACGGAACAGAAAATAGAATGAAAAGTTTGTAAAAATTAAAAAGAGCATATACCGATTTTATGCAAAAAGACTTTTTTCCTAGCAATTGAATGCAGCTCTTGAAAAAAGGGAAACGAATTAAAATTATAACTATTTATATTTATGAAAATGAAACTGAAATCAAAACCATAAAGTTCTGCTGCATCTATGCTATTACATAATATAGTTTTATATTATCTGTGCAATTACGCTCCTAATTTTTGTTTGAGTAACTAATCTATACTAATCTTAACTAATAATAATATTATAAAGTGAGTAATGAACAATTGAACAGTTTGTTTGTTTGTTTGTTTGAATGCGCTAATCTCGGGAAGTACTGGTCCGATTTGAAAAATTATTTCGGTGTTAGATAGCCCATTCATCGAGGAAGGCTATAGGCATCATTAGGCAGCTTAGGCTATAATTATCATCTCGCTAAGACCAACCGGAGCGGAACACTGCGGGTAAAACAGCGGAGCACAGCTAGTATTTGAATAACACTAAATACCTAATTACAACAAAGGCAACGAAATTAAAAACATACAAAAGTACCTAATCGTTTATTATTTTATGTTTACAATTATGTACAACTTAACACGTTAAAAAGCATCTCAGTGGTCATTATAACTTAGTTAAACAAATTAGCCCTCAGGGACTCATGTCAACCATAGAAATTCATACAAGTTTAATTCATCGTTTAATTTGTAATTACGATGTTATTAAATAGTTGTAAACATTATTTATGTTTTAATTGTAGTTGTGGTTTTTGGACTATTTCGTCTCTGGAGGAAGGATCATATTGAAAGATAAAATCCCGTGTCCCCTAGTGGGGTAAAGGGCAGATGCATTATGCATACATCTGTTTCACTGTGATTTTTCTTTATGTACAAGTAGGTGATCAGCCTTCTGTGTACTGCCAGACCGAGACATTTTTTTTTTCTCCTCAGGGAATCGAACCCGGGACCCCTCGGTTCTACGCTCACGAGTCAACCACTGTACCAAGGAGGCGGTCGTTGAAAGATAATAATATAAATAGTGAAATATGAACATTTCAATTAACTAAATGTGTATCAGAGCACGGATTGAAGATCTTTGTTTATTTTGAAGAAGTGGAATTAAATGTTTGCTTTATTTCCTCAATGTTCAATAGAATAAATAAGAAATAGATCTACCTTTTAAAATGCCTTTGTATTTCACTGACATACAAAATTAATTTTATTTTTGTATTTTGTGTCTATAAAAACTGGCATTCGCAATCGATGGTAATTTTAAAATATCATAGGCATTTGTTAAAGGTTACGCAAATAAAAAAATCGTAGATATATTTTCGTATAATAACCACTCAAAAATACATTACTTTCTTATGTACCTGTTTTTGGTAGGTAAAAAGGCTGCCTCTCAATAATTGCTGTCAAAACTTGAGAAAATCAAACAACGCTGTTTTTCAGACCTCTTACAGTATAATTAAACCATATTAAAACTTATAATTATAATTTGAAGTTGTAATTAAAACGCAAAGAACATGACAAAATAATACACAATTTTATTCAATTGCTTTGAAGTGAGTAAATCGTGAACTTATTTTCTTAAATAACAAGTCAGCTCGGATAAAAGGGGATAGAATAAGCTTGTCCAAAGAAATTCACCCTTAGCTTACTGTTTCAATCTAGCTAGTATTCTAGACTTAAAACTACATTCTTGAAGAAGTAATAGGAGATGAAATAAGGTAGAAATATCTTACACATAAATCTAATGATAAAAATTAAAATTCTCGTGTTGCGGTGTTTGAAGTTAAACTTCCCCGATACGGCTGGACCGCTTCTCATGAAATTTTGTGTGTGTATCGGTTAAGAAAGAAACGAACAAAATTAGTATTCATACTCGAAGTGATAAGAATAAGGCAGAATAACGTTTTCCAAAACAGCTAGTCTTAGTATAAATTAAAGAAATTATCATGATACAAGAATACTTATAGAAAAGTTAATTAGTTGATGTTTTCGAAGCCCAAGAAAGTACACCACTGGGAGATAACGATTCCCATATTTATGGGATAATTAATTATTCATAGCAACCCGCGGCCATGGTTCTGTATTTCTCAGAAATGTAACCCTGTGTGTTATTGCGTATCATCATCAATATGCAAATGTCGTTAATTGTTTCAGTAGTTCTTGAGTCAAAAGATCAACAAAGGTATCGACAAGTTATCGGATTTTCATAAGTAACTTGAGTAATCCATACTAATATTATAAATGCGAAAGTAACTCTGTCTGTCTGTTACTCAATCACGCCTGAACTACTGAACCAATTTTCATGAAATTTGGTATGGAGATATTTTGATACCCGAGAAAGGACATAGGCTACTTTTTATCCCGGGAAAATGACGCAATCCCGGAAAACCCACGGGAACGGGAACTATGCGGGTTTTTCTTTGACTGCGCGGGCGAAGCCGCGGGCGGAAACCTAGTATATTATAATTTCATATACATTGATATACATAAATATTTTTTTTTTATATTTTTGGTTGGTAGAGCCTATGTTATTTTAGAAAAAAATATTATTATTGCAAATATACAAAAACCATTTCTTTTGCATCGTTGTTTATTCAGAAGAAGTGCAATTAACTATTTGCTTTACTCCATTTTCAATACCAAGATCTCTTTGACGTCTAGTTGAAGCTAAATTCAATAGAAAATCGGGATCAATCTAATCCAACCCGTAATTTGCTAACCACGAGCCCAACGAGTCGAATTTAGAGCTACAAGTTATATATTTTGTAGTCTATTTCAATTAGAGCATCATTGCCTGTACGTAGCACGATACTAATGTATAGCGATAAATTTAGCTTAGCCACGATTTATTGCGTCACACAGTTCCATGGTATTACTTGGTATACTGGAAGCTGGATACTGGAGTCCATCCAGGCGCTATCGTCGTGACAAATATTAGAACATACGTGCGACCGTATTTTATTATTTGTTAAACGCACGTGGTAAAAATATATAAAAAGATAGTATAAAACAAGAAAAAAGTACAGACAAAACTTGATAGTAATCCTATTTTTATTCTGTGGTTAATAACTACGATAAATGCTACAAACTTTATGCTTGTGTGCATTTCCACACATACGCACGAAACTGATTTATATTCGGTCAATCATTGGATGGTTGTGTGCGGTGGTTTTAGTAACTTCTTTTTTTTATGTCACACTTTTGGCGGGAAGAGGTTAATACGTCTCTACGTTTACGCTTGTGCTGGGTTGATAATAATGGATTACGACTGGACGTTTACCAAGTTCAAGTCTATGTAGTGATGAGGGCGTTTGAAGGGTGAGATCGACTCTTCTTCTAAATGGTAGCTGAAAAGTTTACGTTTATCTAAGCGAAGTATACAAGTGGGGTAATTTTTATAATTGGGTTCGTACATTATTTCGTTTCGTTAACTGTACAGTGTTTATGAACAAAACTATGTAGAAGATTAAGAATATTATAATATAGTAATGTATATAAAATATAACGTGGACTTATCTTATATATAAAATTCTCGTGTCACAATGTTAGTCTGCATACTCCTCCGAAACGGGTGGACCGATTCTCATGAAATTTTCTGTGCATATCGGGTAAGTCTGAGAATCGGCCAACATCTATTTTTCATATGTACCACGGGCGAAGCCGGGGCGGGCCGCTAGTAAAATATAACGTGGACTTACTTTTGTTGTTTATATTCTAAAGTCTTGTTTGAAAACACAAATAACTTTACATCTCATGCAGAGACGCAGAATCCTTTGTTTTTATTCAACCTTACTTCACAACTATTCAACTTCACGATCTCAATAAAATAAAAAGCAAAGCATTAAAAATTCTAATAGATTTTATAACCTACTTTCATATCTTCTTCCCAGAAATTAAAAGCAAAGACGCAGATTAAATATCGCTTAATTCCTTCTGAAACTACTAAAATTTTACAATCATCACTACATAGTATAAAACAATGTCGCTTTCTCTGTCCCTATTTCCCTATGTCCCTTTGTATGCTTAAATCTTTAAAACTACGCAACGGATTTTGATGCGGTTTTTTTTAATAGATAGAGTGATTCAAGAGGAAGGTTTTAGTATATAATTTATTAGGTTTTAGACAAAGCGGGCGAAGCCGCTAACGTAAGCTAGTTAACTATAAAATATATTTCTGTAGGTATTTTAAGAAGATTTCAGTTAAAGGAACTAAATAGAATAAAATTGCTCTGAAAAAGAAAATTTCAGTACCTCGAAAAAACTTGGTGAGCTCAGTAGATCGAGACAGTACTTCAAGCCGGCCCACCGACTCCAGCTGTACAAGGCTCAGGTGCGACCGCATATGGAGTACTGTTCTCATCTCTGGGCCGGAGCCCCACAGTATCAACTCCTTCCTCTTGACCGCATCCAACGTCGAGCAGCTCGAATTGTCGATGACCGTAGGCTTTCCGATAGGCTCGATCCTCTGTCAGTGCGAAGAGACGTTGCGTCTCTCTGTATACTGTACAGAATCTACTATGGGGAGTGCTCTGAGGAATTGTTCCACCTATTACCAGCCGCACAGTTCCACCACCGGACCACACGCCGTAAAAACCAGTTCCATCCGCACCATCTGGATGGTTGGCGCTCCACCACTGTCCGCTTCACCCGCAACTTCCTTCCGCGTACGGTGAAACTGTGGAACGATTTGCCACCTGCGGTGTTCCCGAACAACTACGACATTGGGGCCTTCAAGAAAAGAGCTTATTTGTCCATAAAAGGCCGGCAAAGCACCTGCAACACTTCTAGTGTTACAAGTGTCTATGGGCGGTGGTGACCACTTAACATCAGGTGGCCCACCTGCCCCTTTGCTTGCTCTGTCATAAAAAATAAAAAAAAAAACCTATACAAGCTTTGCCCTGAAAAAGAAAATGTATCAAAGCTTGTATTACTGAAACTAGCTGCAAATAGTACAAGGGTTGCATTATAAGTATTCATACCACTACATGAACATTACAATGCACCTATACACTCATACATATAAATTGAATATAACTCAATGCAAATTAACATGTTTGCATTACAATCTGATGCTGTGTCTAGACTTTATATAGCTAAGAGAATAGAAATTGTTTTAAAGGTAAGTATAAATTCAGCCACGGTCAATATTCTATCTACGGGTTCTATCTACACTAACGAACATGGGTAAATAATTAAAACATTGATCTATACTAATATTAAAAAATAATTAAAACATTGATCTATACTAATATTAAAAAATAATTTAAAAAAAATTAAGTGTTAGTTAGCCAATTTATTTATACGTATAGCTATTGGAAATATATTATTATCACGATAAGAGCGGAGCAATGCGTGTAAAACCGCGGGGCACAGCTAGTATAGTAATCACTACACATCATTTTCATAAAAAAAAACTTTCTTGTAGATACCTGTGACGCTCTCAAAATAAATACTTATTTTCCTGTTAGTATTTTTTTTTCTATTTTAACAAAACGTATGACATAATAAGGCTTATATACTCGTTAAGTGAACTCGTAAAGTGAACTGTTACGTAAATAATAAATATTCATAAATGTACCCTTATAACAAGGACAGTATTCAAATATTATTTCAAAGAAAATTTCGCTCCACCTCAAGCGTTATTAGCACTTTCAAAAGAGATGAGATTTCGTCTTATCCTGTACGAATCTATTTCGTTGATTAAAATAATGAAAATATCAAAGTAATTTCACACCTTTGATATTCCTTTGCTTTTGTTTAGGATGATATTCAAAATTCATTACTCTTTTTCTCTTCGAGTTAAGTGAAACGAAACGTTTTATGTCAAATTGTGAGTAAAATAATATGACATTTTAATCAATGTAATAATTTTAAATGTATATGTTAATGATTAGCTAAGTAACGAATATTTATAATAAAAATGCGCAAAACTCGAGAACGGCTGAACCGATTTCGCTAATTCTTTTTTTTTATAATATTACTTGAAGTATCTACGAGGATGGTTCTTATGGAGATAAAAACATACCACGGGCGAAGCCGGGGTGGATCGCTAGTTTATTTTATATTTAGTTACCAGATCACCCCGGTATTTTTTCGGCGCCTATTTTGAAACTTTTCTGTCACTTTTTTGATAATCCTAAACCAACATAATTCTAACACGCCTTTGTTATGTTTTGATTGGCGTTAGACGCCTATAACACGTAAAGTATTAACTATCCTACTAATATTAATATTATAAATGCGAAAGTTTGTGAGGATGTGTGTGTGTTTGTTACTCTTTCACGCAAATACTACTGAACCGATTACAATGAAATTTAGCACACATATAGAGGGTAACTTGGATTAACACATAGGATAGGTTTTATCCCGGAAATCCCGCGGGAACGGGAACTATGCGAGTTTTCCTTTGAAAACGCGGACGAAGCCGCGGGCGGAAATCTAGTGTTCCAATAAATACTAGTGTATTGTATTTATGTAACTAGCGTGGATGAATGTAATCGAATTGATCAATAAAAGCAGACGTCTATCAATAAATACTGAACGAATCACGATATAAGACGACTTAAACGTTTTACAGCTAGGAACAGCGTATTTTGTATCGAAAAAGAAGTGTTGCATTTGCTATTGTCCTCGGAAATTTATCTCTATTTTAAACCGACCTTAAAAATAGGAAGTTCTCAATTTGACTGTTCCTAAACAGTTGTTACGTTAGAACATTCACCTGTGTGAACCGAATTTGACGATTGTTTTCGGTATTATTTTTTGGTCAATTTCTGACGATTTGAAGACTTAATAAAAATAATTATCACATATCCTTAGTTACTGAGCATTGAATAACATAATTGTACAGAAATTATCACTGCATTGCCTGCATTAATATTTCAATTTAAAAAAAACAAAAGTGTGAGGTTAATCTACTGATAAATTCATGGAACTAAACTAGTCTAACATATTATTTTACCTCTATCCAAGGATAGATGTACTTAATACTTACCTTATCATTATTTACCATTGGGTCAATGTCCACTATATAAACTGGACGATAAGAATGTTAAATAATCATAATTCTAGTGTAAATATTAGCCCGATTAACGTAGTACTTATTAGCGACATCATTATAAACTTGTAGAAAATTATTAAAACACATGGTAGAGAACAGAATATTATTCAAAAAAGTATATTAAATTGTGTTTTTCAAATTCGTTAAATCTGTACTGATATCACACTAATATTAAAAAGCAGATGAGTATGTTTGTTTGTTTGAACGCGTAAATCTCAGGAACCTCGAGTCCGATTTGAAAAATTATTTCACTATTGTAATTCCATTTATCGAGGTAGGGAGTAGAGCAAAGCGGGTAAAACCGCGAGGCACAACTAGTACAGCTAATGAATATTCGGCAATTAGTTTCAATAGCATTCAAAAAATGTAATTTGAAAATACGAGCTAATAAAACCTACAATATTCAAGTTCGTACAATTTTCCGAAGTACATTTGTAAATTGAAGCGTTATTAATAGATTCATGAATGAAAGGAAATTAAAATTTTCATTAATTAAACTTATGCTACATTAATAGTTACACAAAAGTTATGCATAAAATTGAGTAGGAAGTTTTAATTAATTATTTTATAATACATAATAAATTTTATATTAAAATAATTTAAATGTAAAATTTAATTAATGTTTACTGTATGTGACTGAATGTGTTTTTATATTTTAAGAAAGTAAAATTCAGTGGAAACTGATGATATTTGTAAAGTATTTTGTTTTTTAATTTTTTAAGCTATTGCATAGCTTCTATCGCAGGCCTTGAGCGCGGGGACCGAATCTAGAAATTCCGTAACGAAAAAACCTCACGCTCCCCACTTCGACGGGCGGAGGTGTTGAGGCTTGAAGGCATGCTATGCAATAGCTTTACCACGGCAGTTCCCGAGTGCCACACGTTTTTTTTTTTTAAGAAACACTCTATTTTTTGTTTTCCAAAGACAAATAAATAAATAATTAACGATAAAACTTTATACATCAAATATTAAAATAATTTAAGTAAAAACCAATATTATGTACACTAGGTTAATATTATATCCAACGTCACAAATTCTTTATTACCTGTGGGCTGTGGTTATACTTCGCATTTTATAGGATTCTCGTTCCAGAATATTCCACGTTCCAAATTTGAAGCAACAAAACGCAAATATTCAATATTATATCAATAAATAAATTACTTGAGCGTGAACAATTATTATACATTTCGTTTTATTTCCAAATATATCCCAATTCGTTTCGAAAAATCGAACATATTTATTTCCGATTGAGTTACTTTATTGTATTCAGTATGAATGAAGTAAAAGGCTATAAATAACTGTTCTACGAGTTAAATTTGATACTAACATATAATTTGATAGGAAACAATACATAACAATAAATTATTTACTTTTAGAACGACTGTTACCTCAGTTTTATGGCTTTAGCGACCATTTTATTGTATCCCCGATCATTAAATGTATACAGGGCAATGAGAATATTTTTAATTATAGAAGAAAGTACATAAACTTTACTCTGCGAATTGTTTTGGAATTATACCTATTTCCGGTTTTCAAAATGACGTCACTACATTTTCGCCAACATACCTAAAATTTTACACTTAATTTTAAGATTTTTTTAATATTTGTCAATTTGTGTAAATCTTTACCTTAAACTTTAACCTTTATGTACTTTTATAAAATAATAAAAAGCATATTACATTACATTTGCATAGTACAATACTATATGGCTAAGTCTAATGTGGAAGACGTCGGTCGTCTCTAGCACAGGTTTATACCTAGTTGAGGCGATCGTCGAGTTTGTATAATTTATGTCAATGTATTGTTACTCAATAAATGATTTTTATTTTATTTATTTATTTTTATTTATATTTACTTACTGTCTTGCTGTATTGTGGTATGATGATGATATGATATTACATAATATTATTTTACCTGTTTACTTTATAGCGGACTTATATAAATTAACTCCACATAAACTGTTACACAGCTCTTTTGTAGAGAAAATACTAGAAGGTGTAACATCCGGTGCGCTTGTCATGTCATCTCTAGCAACAGGCTGCTATCCTGGTACTTACAGACAACGGGACCATAAAATATTTGCAAAGAAGTCAATTGCGTCATTTTAATGTACAGTATGAAGAATCTTCCAGAAGGTATCTATGACGTCATAGAACCTTCATAAAACTGATTTTGCTCATCATCTCTTTGAATAGGCTGATACCCTGGTACAAATACCTGGTAAAAATAAATGTGTCATCTTCTTCTGATGTAACAGGATTGCAGAAGCTTTCTAAACTATGACGTCATTATGTTTATATCCCAAAAAGTTAATTATGTAATGCTGTTTGCATTGGTTTACAAACATATATTACTAGTCATAATGATTAATTATCTATACTTAGACCACTAAAATTTTCATTGTCATATACCACATAAGTTTCTTGAACTTGTAACTTAGCGTAGATGCCTGCCAAAAAACCTGTTTCAACTACCTACATTTCACGATTTTAAACTTGAAAATAATTTGTCATTGCCCATAACTGTACATTAACTACCCAACTCTATTTCTCATTAATTCTTTTCGCAGCCTCTACAAAAATTTTGTACGATAAATAATAACAGCTTTGCGAATGACAGGTCAAATAATTTTCGCGGTAAAGTAATTTTGGCAAAGCTACCAATCCATTTAAAGTGAACATCGGGAATGTCAACAACACAAATTAATTCGATCAGAATTTATTCAATTGAAATCTATTTTATTCTCATCTCTATACGTTTATTATAATAAATTTGAAAACAAAACGTTCTTACAATTATTATAAATCTGTTTGGGACATAATCGTCGTTTTATTGTTCCTAATTATTCATGAATATCGGAGATATACAAATTCAATTTGTTTCGAAATTCTTGTTTTACAAATTAATATTATTTGTTATGAATGTATCTCTTCGAGATTTCAGACAACAAAGGTTCAATAGGATGTCAACTTGAAACTGAATAAAAACTAGTCAAGTACAATTTAGAATATCATAGTGAGCTTTCTTTAGTGTTATCTATATCTTTATTCAATTTTATAACTGATAAAATATCTATTATCTTTTGTTACTTTTCTTTATAAAATCGCTGTGCAGTAATTGTGAAAAATTTGTGTAACAACCGACTTTCTGTGAATGTAAGTATATATGGGTACATCTACATCACTACATAGTATAAAACAAAATCGCTTTCTCCGTCCCTCTATATGCTTAAATCTTAAAAACTACGCAACGGATTTTGATGCGGCTTTTTTAAACACCCCGTGAAACACCCCATAATAACTAACACCAAAGACCTATATTCAAAAATATTACACACAGACGCATCGTATTGATAACCTTTTAAAGTCACTTAAAAGTTCTGATTAAAAGTAGATAAAAAATTATCACCAAATTATAGGTTAACGACTAAATAATTGGTCAAATAACAAATTGTCAATTCATCATAACTCATTACGAATATTCTTAAAATTGTGATAAAATATCAAGAGCAGTACGAGTACTAGATAAAATTATCATTTTTTAAATTATTAATGAGTTAAGATAGGTAATACCTAAACAGTTGATAGGTATTTTTATTATTTACTATAAACTCCTAAGTCCTAACTATACCTTCCCTGTCTGTTATCTAAACGTCTGTTTAGTATCATATATTATTTAACCTCTGGATCGAACTGCACCCACGCCCTGACCATTAAACTTCGACAAAGATCACGTCAAGGGTTATTTGGTGAATTGCTTAAATATAATAACATTAAAGTGGCTTTACTGGGCTTTACTTAGCACCACAGATTACATGAAAACAATGTAAGTTTAAATCTTGACTTACCACTTTATGCTTTGTTTAATTGCTATACAAATTAAATTTTAATATTGAATAATAATTGTATCATGTATAAATTTTTTGATGACGAAATAAATATACATATTTGATGAAAAATAACCTTACCAATAAAAAATACTGAAGTCGAGGAAATATTATAATTCAATAATTTGTACCAAATAATTAATTAAATTATAATCAGCATTATAGATGAAAATCAGCAATTATGCGTCCTTAGCCATCATAAAATATCAACATGAACATTAATTTATTATGCCGCTAATGATTCCATCAATTTACCACAACAGAAAAAAAAACAATTAGCTAATGACAGCTGTCAAATCGTTCTAACTAATCTAATCTCTAATAACTATTAGTTAAGCGCGGGAGATTGATGCGCGCGCACGTTACACGCAGATTCAAAATGTCAAATTTGTGTTTATTTTTAACGTCGCTTCTCGTAGCGTTTGCGGCGGGTCAACGGGCAAATCCCATTGTACGGGTGCACCATGGCATGTTACAAGGCACCTGGAAGGAGTCTACCAATGGACGAATGTTTGCCAGTTTTCAAGGGATCCCGTATGCGAGACCGCCGGTTGGAAAATATAGGTTCAGGGTAAGTTTGAATTTCGAATACCTTCCATTTTTTTTAATTTGTCGAACGATGCCTACTAGTTATTATTCTGTGACGATGCTAAGACAAAACTTTTTCATATTGACAACGGACCAGTGGGCGGGGCTTAAAAAACATGGCTACGTATTGTGTGCAACAAAAGAATTTACCATAAGTTTACATTGAATTAGTGTCATCAATTTTAATTATTTATGTTTTCTATAAATGATTTTTTTCAATTTGTTGGATCATGAATGGATTAATGAATCCTCATTAATATCATTATGTTTTTTCACAGTATCCTTCTTTAAACTCCGATTTACTAGACGCTGATGTCGTGCCTCTATATTTTTTTTAGCTTTATTTGATTCTCTAGCAGAGCTTGGTAGATTACACGATGGAACACATGTTTTTTTTTAAGTCATCTTTTTAGTAATAACACCTGAAAAACAAATTTTTCAATTAGTTTTAGATTTATATTTACATTTATATTTGAGGTTAAACATTGTCAACTTACTTGGTACAATAAAATCATTCCTTTGAAAATGTAATGAACACACTCTCATATGCGGATTTATATTTTTCAATTTTAAAGCACGCTGCCAGGCTTTACATCGATCTACTTTTTCTTTTTTTCCGAAATAATTTTCAACATAAACAAAACTGCTACCAGGTTTAGGTATAGCATGAAAACTAACTTCTAAATTCGTATGAGATTTACTACCACAACCGTTCACCGCACAATAAACTCTACTTTTATTTTTAGTACGAAATTTTAAAGAATTTTTATTAATTTAAAAAAAAAAAATTATTTTTAATAGATTCGGTAATATACTTGTGTACTTAAGTGCACACTAAAACTAGTTCTTTTTTTGAACACCAGGTGTCGTGACCAAAGTGGTCCGTTGTCAATATATCATTGCATAAAAAATGTAATGTTACGGTTCAGTAATTAACCAATTTTGAGTTATTACTTACAAGATGAGATGGTCATAAACACCGGAACATAAAAAACTAATCACGTACTATCATTTTTTTACTCTTTAATAAATACATTATTATTACGCTGTTTATATATTATGTATGTATACCAATTATTATAATTTACATTGATTATTTACAATTTATATTAATTGTGCTCGGATCCCACTACTCCATGAAACTATTACAAAATACATGTCTATTATCAACTTATAAAAGAAAAACCAAAAAGGTTCAGTATTAAAACGTCACGTACCTAGTCGTCGATCCAAAAATGTGTATTTAAATATAAAAATTGTATGAAAACCTTTTTTCAGAATTCATTTCAAGAATAATGCAACATTAAAGTTAGGATGGCAATACCTCTATATAAAAAGAGTTGATTTGTATTTTGTTTAATTTAAAACATCAGTATATTCTAGTGATCATTTGCTTAGAAATTAATGTTGTTATCTACGACTTGTCTACGAGTGCGTCAAGTCAAAGCTACCGTCTATCGGGTCTATCGTATAGGTATAGACTATAGAAGTAATTACTAATTAGTAATTACCGTTAAAACCGAGTTTTTTTTTTAAGTTTACAAAGGCTTTCTAATTGTTCAGAGTACGAAACTATCGACAATTAATAGTAGAGCCTTAAAAATACATATATGGTCGAATTAAGAAACCTCCTCCTTTTTTTAAGTCGGTTAAAGAATAAACGATACGCAGTAACAAAGTCACCAGCTTAAAAAAGCATTTCCTTCTGTTTTATTCATATCTATGGAGCTCACTAATATAAAACAATATCGCTTAAATATATTCTTCTTTAAAATAGTATTAAATAATTCAATAAGGAGGAGTCTGTCTCCAAAAGGGCTTGACCAATTTTTATGTTTTATATGTAGGTACATAGTTGGTAGGTCGGAGAATAGATCGTAAAGAATTCTTATACCCCTTAGGCGATTAGGGTGTCCTGACTCCTGACAACAAATAGGAACCCTTTAGAAGAAGAAAATATTTGAACCTTCTTTATTAAAACAATAAATAATACCCTCGTAGGAGGCAAGTCCCAGTAGTGGGAACATAACATGGCTGCTGATGATGATGATGAGACTGTAGAATATTTTGTATCATCCAGTTAAGATTAAATCATGTTTTTTAATTAATAAATATTTGTTCTCGTAATTACAAAATAGTAATTGCCGTAGTTAGAGATAAATATGAGGAAAAAATTAGAATTTATTCATTTTATGGAAATCCCTTTTTCTTCACTTACGCCACAGAATAATAACTAACTTTGAATTACATTGTGTTTACAATTACAATTAAACTTAAAACTATGCATAGTAAAGTAATGGTGATGTGTGTGTGTTTTTTTTAGTGGCCTTTATCGGATACTAGCTTTCTGCCCGCGGCTTCGCCCGCTTTGTTTAAAACCTAATAAATTATATAGGTACTAAAACCTTCCTCGAGAACCACTATCTATTAAAAAAAACGCATCAAAATCCGTTGCATCATTTTATACGTTTTAGCAGACATAGGGACAGAGAAAGCGACTTTGTTTTATACTAGGTACATAATATGTAGTGATAGAACCCTTAGGTAAATTCGTTAATCGAAGTATGTATCTACTATGTACATAAGAGGAATCATATTTGTTGTTCTTTGGCGTGCTATACACTAAAAAAACACAGATTAACTTCCCATAAAATTATAACGTATTCATAAATTAGAAAAAACAATAAACAAAAAAATGATGTGAAATAACCAAAAATATTGCTCTTTTCATTATTTAATAACTTTTGCGTAGTTACGAGAAATAATTAATTTTAACATGTATAATTGTAACTTGAATACTTTTCGGTTTACCGAAAATTATCCTTCATTTACGGTTTTAATTACAGTATTATAATGATTATAATTATTTTATTTTATTTGTTTTCTAGAAACAGACAGACAGTACTTTCGCAATAATTATAATATTGTTATGGATTCACCCGCGACTTCGCTCCCCTTTATTATATTTTAAACTAAAATATATTACTATTTTATTTTATTTATATTAATTAGTTTATAATAAATTAACGCTATATTTTATAGCTTTGCGTAAAATACATCAATTTTGTATTGACGTTAACAATTACGTTGTTGGTAAATAAACAACTTACAAATTGAAAAGAAATAAATTAAAAGACAATTCATACTATATATATATTTAACAAATAATTTTAAATAAATGCTAAAGTTAATAAAAAATATGTAGCTTTATGTTATTGTAAATACCATTAAATAATGTTTATTGTTAATAAATAAATTAATAATTCGATTCCAAACATTCCTTAATAACACAACTAAAATTATTTTATAACAATCATTAAAAATGTAAGTTCTTACGCCTAGATATTACCATTCTACTAATCTCATATATTAAACTAGCTGTTGGTCTTAGCGTGATGATATAAATAAAGGCTATTTATTGCCTTCCTCGTTAAATGAACTATGTAACACCGAAATAATTTTTCAAATCAGACCAGTAGTTCCTGAGATAAGCGCGTTCAAACAAACAAACTCTTCAGCTTTATAATATTAAGTATAGATTAATAAAACAGCTAATACCCGTAAAAAATACCGCACTTTCCGATAAGTATATGGAAAAACCATAATATATTTTTAAGTGACATACCTATAACATAACAATGGAAAGATGTTATCGTTATTATAAGATGATAGTTTAATTTTTTTTTATTTGATATAAAAAAGAAGATACTATCTTTATGAATAGTAATTTTCATTCAAATGACTTCCGTAGTTTTTCTACATTTATATAATATAAACACTAGCTTTCCGCTCGCGGCTTCGCCCGCGTTTTCACAGAAAGACCCACATAGTTCCCGTTCCCGTGGGATTTACGGGATAAAACCTATCCTATGTGTTAATCCAAGTCACCCTCTATATTATGTGTGCTAAATTGCATTGGAATTGATTCAGTAGTATTTGAGTGAAAGAGTAACAAATATACATACACATACATCCATCCTCACAAACTTTCGCATTTATCTATTACATATAATAAATCTGTAGAAGGGTCAATTCTGTACATTGAAAATATTGAAAAAATAAATAGCAGGGGGTGTTACTGGATCGATACCAAACCCAAATATGTGATTAAAAAAATTTTTGTCTGTCTGTCTGTCTGTCTGTCTGTCTGTCTGTCTGTATGTGAAGGCATCACGTAAAAACTAACGGTTCGATTTCGATGAAACTTGGTATAATTATACCTTATTACCCTGGGCATAAAATAGGATACTTTTTATCCCGGAAAAATACGTAGAAAAAAAATAAATCTTAATTTTTCTTAATTTTTCCGCGCGGACGGAGTCGCGGGCGGAAGCTAGTATTTTATAATATTAGTAGGATAGTAGGATTCACAATTTGGAGATGCCACTAGGTTCCGTGTTTTATCTTTTGAGGCTCATATTAGACTGTAACTATGTAGATTTTTATTTATTTTCTTATTTTTATCTCTAAAGAGTCATTCTAGTTGTATTACCATAAATATATCAAATCTAGAAACTATATGTAAAAAATTCCTAGGGAATGCGTCATGGCTTTTCTTTACTACCACAGTCCACAACACGAATTACCGATTAAGATATTATTTTGTTTCTTCGCTCTGCTAGCTACCTCGGAAACGGCTCCCACGGTTTTCGTGAAATTTAATCATTACGAACGTTCACAACACCATACGAAACGAAGCGTGAATAGGATACCGCATCTCCAAAAAAAATTCAAGGTTCGCATAAGTTTTTCTCGTTTTACAATAACAAACAAGTCTTGTGGTAAAAACAACTTATTAATTTGTATAATTAGGTACATATTTATTTTTAATTCAATATATTTCGTGTAAAAATGTATTGTTTAATGAATGTCTTAGTTTAATTTAATTTGTGTAATAATATTAAGTATTATATGTATAGTACAAATAAGTCGGTACCTACATCAATTGGTAGAATCATTCATAAGGAAGGTTGTGGTGTATAATTCATGAAGGTTTTATATAAATTGGCTGATATAAGTATGACAACAATATTTGCAAATATCGGAAAATGTTTTACGTGCGCAACAAAAACCAATATAAGTAGCTAGATAGATATATGAAAATAATGTATTACAAAATTATACGACATTTTTCTTAAGCCACAAGGGATCCAAAATTTCATCGAAATGAAATATCGTGGTGTTTTCATTTTCCCGTATCGTTGACATAACGTTTCAAGGGAAAACGGTATACTAATATACAGTTTTATTGAATTGTGTGTTTGTGTAATATATTAAAATAACATTGCTAATAAAGATAAGGTGTTATATACAGTACGTAAAACAGAACAAAAATTATGTGAGTTAAATCGGTCTGGCTTCATCACTACATAGTATAAAACAAAGTCGCTTTCTCTGTCCCTATGTCCCTATGTATGCTTAAATCTTTAAAACTACGCAACGGATTTTGATGCGGTTTTTTTAATAGATAGAGTGATTCAAGAGGAAGGTTTTAG
>CAJQZM010033341.1:0-16793 GCA_907164665.1 Colias nastes
GGACGAAGAACCAGCGCTGTAGCCAGCAATCGTTACATCTTCGGGATCACCTCCAAAATTCTTTATATTTTTCTGAACCCAACGCAACAAAGCTACTTGGTCTTTCATACCAGCGTTTCCAGGGACATCATCTGTTCCCATGCACAAAAATCCGTGAACTCCAAGACGATAGTTAAAGTTGACCACAATTACTTCTTTGTTTTTGACCAAATTCTTATGAGCGAAAAAATTTCCAAAACCCATTATATAAGCTCCTCCGTGAACGTAAACAATGACTGGAAGATTCTCCTTCGTTGTGTATGGTACAAATATATTAGCTATCAAACAATCTTCTGTTATTAAAAGAGGTCGCTGAAACATCGGTAATATAGAGATGATATCTACTTGAGGGCATATTATACCTTTATCTACTGCCTCAAATATTCCTGCCCGGGCTATCGCAGGTAATGGTGCCTGGAAACAATAATAAGTTGTGAGTTCTAGTTTTAAAATGAAATAATCAATAAAAATTATCTAAAATTAACAGTTACAAATCACAAACAAATAAATTTTCATGACTTGCATAATAGTATGTAGTAGGTATATTATTTCTAGTCTGTGATAATACCTATAATCTTCCTATAATACTATCCACGTAATGGTTATTTATAGACAAAAAGTTTTTTGAATGTAGAATTTATTTGCGCCAATGCACTTTATAATATGTACCACTATATTATGTATTTACAATAATTTATTATTAATTATTACGTAGTTTATTGATTTTTATCTGATATTAAACATCTTATTAACACTTGAATATTATAATTAAATCACTACGAATATAATACTTATAATTTATTTAATTGTCGATCTTAAAAGTAATTGACATTTTCGAATAGATAGAAGAGCACTTCACCGTGGTGTACCTTCATCTAATTTAACTGTAAGAACGACATGGGTTTCTCATGAAAAAAAACTCTATAAAAGTACTGCACAGATTACCTAATTAATTAAATTCAAACCTATCACAAAATATATCTTAGAATATTGCACATTAATTATCGTGTTACTATCTGTACCTTAAATCTCTGCCTGCCAGTAGGAGCTTTCGCGTACGGAATGCTATAGAATGCAAAAATCCCAGTATCAGAATCCCTGTATCCTCTCACAGGACCCTGCTCAGTATCCACAATACGCGATTCAAGGCCATGGCTTATTGAAACGGCCGTGAAAAATAAAGTAATCAAATATCTCCACATTACTACACGCTTCGAGGGTCGAAGTAACACTGGTAAGATTAGAATATAAATTGAATATCTTATTATGATTAATGTACTAGATAGGTATAAAAAGTTTACATCAACATTAAGATAAGATATTTTTGCTCGTCTGGTTATTATTATTTTTTAGAAATACATGTTGTGATCTAGACGTATTTTTGGTAGGATTTTCTATAACAATATAATAATTTCTAGCTCCTATAAAGGACTATGCAGAAAAAGTTGTAGAGACCTCATTCCATTATAAATTTATATGACACAAATCAAATTAATTGAAGAGATGCGCTTTTCAACGAAATGTATAAATTGATATTATTACAATACATTAATTAGGTCACAACTGTTTTATAGCTTCTGCTTTTTTCCCTCGTAAAATGTTTGAAATAGCAGAATTGTATTTAAAAATAGTTAATTAACTTTCAAGCCGTTAATGTATTTTTAATTTTCCACAAAAAGAGCGGTTAAGCTCCGGAGTGTATCAGTGAAAAATTTGTTTATGTTCTTTATGAGTGTTAAAAATGTTGTTTTGAGTTCTTAAATGCAATATAAGTCTTGTCTGTTAAGATAGTTTTGGTTATGTTCGAGTACATAATACAATTAGTATGAACGAGACATCTCCTATATGAAATGACTTCTCAGATCTCTCTTATGAAAAAAGTGTTAGTTTCGGCCAATATTCTTGCTAAGAACAATTATTTTTATCATTTATCAGTGTGTTACTTCTATGGTTTTAAAATAATTCAGACATTTAATAAAATTTTTCATTATACTTTATTGATTTGTATAGTATATTTGTAGTATTTGTATAGCAATAATGAATAATCTTATTGTAAAACCTGTAACCCCTGAGCCTGTAACGGTTTAAACTCCAAATCAAATTAAAAACCAATCAAAAGTAAATTCAATACACTTCATTAAAGAAGCTTTTTCTTTTAAAGTTGCTAGACTCACGGATTCCCCATTCACTGAAGTTTTCGCTAAGCGACAAGAATTTATATCGCCAAAGCAAGCTTAGGTTAAAACAGCGTTTTGATGAGGGGTTTCTATCTCCCGAGAATTATTTTGCTAAAGTCGCAAATAATTTTTGTTGCAAATGTCTTAGCCCCAGAGGGTCACAGGAGTACTGAATCGGCAAAACCTATTTGCGACGTACCTTTTTAATGACTGGATTAAATTTGAAAAATTAGGTATAATTTTACAGTCAATTTTATTTTATTTTTTTGCTGTTGTGTTTATATTTCTTCCTTAATTGCATTTGAAGAAATGTAAAATCTACTTAATAATACTGACTTGATAATGTTTCCTGTAATATGTTGATAATATTAACTGTGGCCAAAACAAAAAAAAAAATGTGTCCGTTGTCAGAAGTGAAACTTCTTTGGCAAGATTCAAAGATACCAAAATCGTCGTCTTACTCCATGACGTGACAATATTGCCATGACGCGACCTTGAAATTTTACTCTCAACGCGCCTAAAGAAGTTTCACTTACAAAAGTAAAAGAACTGGAAGTAAATTCCTCACTAGCTGCAGAGACGAAATTCATACCATAAAATCACTCTTTTGCGAAGTGAAAAAATATTGTTATGTTCGGGCTTATTTTTATGTGCGGCTTTTTGCGGTAAGATGAATGCTGAGACTGCCGCGGCTAATATTTAGACTTGTGGTTAACATAATATCATTATCTTATTTTCGTATTCATATTATATTATATAATCAAGACATATTTTGATTCTCATTCTTTATTCACCTGAAAAAGTTAAGTAGATATGTTATTCCGAATAGAAGTGAGTTTATTGACAACAATTATGTAACAGAGCATTAAAATATATTACAAGAATGAAATAAATGTACCTAGGCAATTACTAATTACGCCTCATAATCTAAAAAAAGCGTCTCTATAATGTTAACACGTAAAAAGAAATAAAAAGTATCTAATCTTTATATATAAAAATGAATCGCAAAATGTGTTGGTAAGCGCATAACTCGAGAACGGGTGGACCGATTTCGATAATTCTTTTTTTATTATATTCCTTGAAGTACGAGGATGGTTCTTATGGAGAGAAAACGTAAACATGTACCACGGGCGAAGCCGGGCCGATTTCCACCCACTAGTTTGCCAAAAGTAATCCCATTTATACAAGTTTTAAATACGGTAAATAGATCAAGTTTTATCGCTAGCGAAGTACTAAATACGGTTGCCAAAACAAGGATTCAGCTGTTCCCAGTCCAAATATAAAGGCATAAATTTGCTTACGTGATATTCATATTCATGCATCAGAGTAGGTACCAACTACCGGCATGTGCCAAGTGTTGTAACTAAGTGTCTATGCTGCAGTTTTTAACGCGAAATTCAAATTTATAGCGTGAAATGGCATGGAAAACTCCCGGTAAAGCACTCTCCATGACACTCACGGTGCAGGAAATTTGCAATAGATTTAAATGGCGGTGGAGTTTTACAGAAATATTCTGGCTATGAAACTTTCAACAGACATAGGTACTTGGTAACGTTAGATAGGGATTAAAATTTAAAACTATATATTTTTATTACATCATCGTCTATCTTTGATATGATAGTACTTAAATAATAATAGGTAATTATGTAGTCACTGAGGTTTTGTAACTATAATTGAGCCATAATCATATGAAACCAAATAAAGTACTTTAATTAAGAATATCTCATGGCCAAAACATAGGTATCACCTCATAATTGGTTATCATAATCTGTCCTTGCATAACAAACAGCGTGACATAGTAATCTCAGCCAAAACAATTTATCGACAATCACTTTAATATCACGTTATAAAATAAAAAAGATAAGTCTCGTGGAAGCGACTTAGCCTTTTCATCCAAGTCTCAATATCTCTGCAATATAGGTAAAGCTTAGAGATAATTGCGTATAGGTCGCTACAGAGTTAGGGCAAAACAATATTATTGTATGGGATTGAGTTGCCTATCCGCTACTATGGACCTTACGATTTGTTCATTTCATGTGAATAGAATAATAATCATTATCGATAGATTTGGATTTTATTGCGAAATAATGCCGGTATAAATATGTCAATAATAATGTAATAAATAGCTTATTAGGATCTTCACTGTTTCTAACGATTAATCTGCCAAGTTTATTTGTTAGTGCTGATTTACACAGGGTCAGTAACTGACTACAAATTCGAGGCAAATCAGTGCTGACCCGAAAAAAAACCCTGTGTAAACAGATTGAAGTCAGTACAGAGGCTTGATGTCAATGTAAAACAGTTAAAGTCAGTCACGGCGCCGAATTTCGGCGCCGCGACTGACTTGTCTACTGACCCTGTGTAAATCTGCACTAGACTACGAAGGTACAGTGACATTCTTAAATGTCTTCGCATTTTGTGTGCCTAGTTATATAATATAGTAACAACTAATCAGTTGTTCCCAAGTTATTACCTATATAAAGTAAATAACTTTTATATTTTAACAGTTTTCAATTCAAAATCAACAACTATTTGTTAATCCTTTGTTATAAAAGCTTTTGATCGAATCCAATGTTTCCTTAAAACTAGAAACTTCCTAGATCCGTTTCCGCGAATAACAATAGTACGGGCTTTGTTTCAAAATAAGTAAGACAAATTCGTTCAACTGCGATGTAAACCTATTTGAACAAACTTAGCGTTCTCAGAGGGCGCTGGGATTACGCGAACTGGCAAACTTTGATCAGATCCGAACGCTTGGATGGACCGGCACAATAAGTGCGTAAAATGTTGACTGAACCAACAAATTTTACGAAAACAAATATCTGTTTATATTGTAGCGTAATTGATTTTTATGTAGCGACTGTAGTATAATCCCTCACTCCGCTGCTTTTCTCTTTTATTCGTCTTGATTCTTCGGCGTAATCGTAATACATAACTAAGATAGAAAATACTTACTCTAGATTTAAAAGGAGAGTAGGTATATAAAACTAATTTCCAGAAACTAAAGACTCTTTTATTTATTTTTGTGTGTCAAATGATAAAGTTTTTTAAGTGTTCGCGTTTTATGTTAAAAATATAAAACAATTATTATTTTATTTTACAAAAAAATAAACCACATTCATGGTATCGCTTCGACAAATGGTTAAACTGGGCAAAATTTTTAAGTCACTCTACACACTAGCGAAAAAACGATTTTAAATGAATGTTCATACAAAAGTAAAATTGCAATTTAATTCTCTCACCGTCGTAAAATAAGTAGGATAAAGAAGAGGGGCATTATATCTGCTCCAGTGTCCAGCAAAGTGTGAATTCACGACACATCAGATACCAAGTGAGTCGTATTGGCTCACCGATGCGTTTATAGGACACAAGACGTGAATAAACAAGTAATACCCTTTCCGTTAATATTGTGTAGCCTGTATGAAATATTATATTTCTTTCTCATATGGCTTCAGGGTCGGCGTACTTTACTTGATTTTACTGTTAAGTCGTAACTCTATCATTTAAAACATTTTTTTCTGTAATTTGTTGCTGAAAATTAGCATATTGTATGATTTTGTACCTTTGCTTTTTTGATTTCTTTCCACAAGTTTGAAATGCAGTTTTAGATGGATTTTGGTGATAGAAAACCACATGGTTTCGTTCTAAAATTGTTTACGTCAAGGATGGTGATTACTTTTTCTGATTGAGTTTAACAAAACTTTGAACACGTAATTTGTAACCAGCTTGTTACAAGGTAAGGTATATAGTTAATATATTATTGTCAGTGATGACCTCAGTGTGACCATAATAATTACTTTACTATTAGAAATAAAATTATATATCCAAGTTTGATTTATATTTCTCCTTAACATAATACACTTATGAGTTTAAAGTTCCGTATGCTCTACAGGTGGTGAAGGCGGGGAAGTATAACGATAGTACTTGTTATAAATCTCTTCCCATAATTGAGTGCGCTCTTTATGTAAAGCCCCTTTCAGTTCTAGGGGCAAATTGAGCACCATGTGCGGAGACCCATCGTTGTCTACTGGAGTCCAGGCTGGTAATTCCGATCCTTTGGGCACTGGTTCACTGAAAAAGGGAACATTTATTTACATGTTAATCTTCTTCTAGAAGTACTTTTGAATCGTCACAACGCTCGTCATCTTAGAAGTTATTAGACGCTTAGGTAAACTTTCAGATTATGAAGAGGTCTATAAAATTTAATACGTAAACATTGCTCTTGCTCTCAGTCAAACTTAAAATTAATAAAATTAACTTTGTTATTAAACAAAAAAAATAAAATCGAATATATCTAACTTACCCTGTAGTTATGAAATTTGTCCAAATATCTCGCATTATTTTTTTCATATCCTTAAAATCATTAGATATAGACAGTTCCGAATGGTGCGTTATGTTCAGACCATCCATGACGGCATTTGTTTGAGCACAATGATCTGCGCCGCGAATGTTAGCGTAAGGGATAATAGGATCGTCGTTGTGAACAAAGGAATATTCATACAGATATATACTCCTGTGTCCAGCTTCATAGTACAGTTTTATAGCTCTCATTGTTGGATACGCAAATATAACGTCGGTAAAGTAATTAATGTAATTAATTATTTGATCGCCATCAATCGGCTTATTTCCAAAATAAAACTCTTTGATCTTATTCGCTATAGCCACTTTTTCGTTCATATTTTCAAATTGTAAATCATCTGGTAGAAACTTTGCAAAATCTTCGGACATTTCTTTACGCCATTGGTCGAATACAGCAACACGATAGAGACCCTCCATTTTCGCAAATCCATATAGCATTGGTAGCTTTTTATAATTTCCACTTTTTATAAGATCTACTGGTTGATCTGTTAGGAAAGGTTCTTCGCTAGTTTTGCGTTCGATACATGGAGAAAAGAGTAATGCAAAATCGTATCCACTAAAAAAATCGTTTCGACTAACTGAATTGAGCACATCATATGGAACAGTTTGGTAGAATTCCACTAAAGCGCTAAAATTATTTACATCTGTAAAATTTAAAAATCTCGCGTACTTTTTCGCATTCGCAATAGGGTCTAGTTGAACGGCAAATATTGCTGTACTCGATCCACTTTCTGGTATGACTTTATGGAAAAGACCTTGAGCACTTTTGGAAACCATCAATAAGTCTACAGATGCAGAACCTGCGCTATAGCCAGCTATTGTAACATCGTCAGGATTGCCGCCGAACCTTGCAATGTTTCTCTGGACCCACCTCAGAAGAGCTACTTGGTCTTTCATTCCAGCGTTTCCAGGTACGTCTTCAGTACCAAGGCATAAAAATCCATGAGCTCCAAGACGATAATTGAAAGTAACTGCGATTAATTTCTTACTGCGAACTAGGTTTTTATACGTGGCTAAGTTTCCATGGCCCATGACGAATGCCCCTCCATGGACGTAGACCACAACTGGTAAATTTTTATCGTCAGTGTCAGGTATGAAAACATTTGTAATCAAACAATTTTCTATTTGTTTTAATGAATCCGGGTATATTTCAAAATCTATCTGAGGACAAATTATTCCTTTGTCTGTAGCATCTAACGTTTCTAGCCATATTGGTGCTGGGAGAGGTGCCTAAGGAAATAAAGTATAATAAAATTATTTGCTTACTTACGTAAATGTCTTATAAAGAAGCGTATTTAAAATCTCATGCATAGTGATTAGGTATTACATAAAATTAAGAAAAGGAAAACGTTAAAAAAATGACAAAAATTAATTCAACCGTATTTATTCACCTGATGTTGAGATGAATCGTAATAAATCAAATCTACTTATATCAAATTTAAATCAATAACAACATAAATGCATAATGATCTCATTCATGCCTAACTCTGACCTTAGACCACAATCAAAGATTTAGAATACTCGCCTTGAATCTATTTCTTCCCGTAGGGGCCGTGGCGTACGGTATCCCGTGAAATGAATATAATCCCCCCTCGGGGTCCAAATATCCTCGTACTTTCCCTTGTTCCAGTTTAATTATTTTCGTGTCACTGTCCTCACCTATAACATAAGCACACAAGCATATAACAAAAAACAATTTTGTCCACATGATGTAACACGCACACAGTTCCGCTTATATTTAAGTTAGGTACGTATTTATTGTAACTTTTAATTATATTAAATTTATTTTAAAAAATAACAGATAAGAGGTTAATTTATCTGATAATTTTCATGCCAATGCAATCGTCTGCTGGAACGATAACCAAATCTTTTTATGAAATCATAATTTCAACAATTATTGATCATATAAAAACAAGCAGGATCAAATTAATTTAATTTTTCCTTGTATTTAAAACTCTTTCATAATAATTGATTCTAAAAAAATTAGTAAGTAGAAGTAGAGAGTTCAATTTCTATAGAATTTAAAATTATTTTATTATGCAATCGAATAGCAACAAACTTATTTAGAATAGGTAATAACTATTATTATAACTCATTACTCTACTTAATTTTATCTGAAGTAAGTACTTTAAATGAATACTCATAAATAGTTAACAAGATATAGGTAAGGAGCACTTGAAATATTGATTAGATAGATAAAAAATAGAAAAACTCTATTAGGTACTGTTGTTCGTAAACAATTGAACAATATTCATGTGTAATGTGGACAAATTATTGTAAACAACATCGTAAGAAGCAATGTACATTAATAATATATTATTAAAAATGGATCTACTGTAACTAAGTAGTTACCAACATTGGCAACCAACTAGGTACTAACAGACAATAAAGATTATTTCTCTCTATAGACTACTAGCGGTCCGCCCCGGCTTCGCCCGTGGTAGGGTCATTGCGCCTGTTCGCGTCCACTTAGTGCAGTTGGAAAGTTTGAAGGAGAAAATAAAAATGTTCCAGAACAAATTTCAACGCAAAATTTATGTAACGTGTTCATTACATAGTCTATTTTAAGATTTACTTTCAATTGTGTTGGAAATATCATGTGGTGTTTATTTATCTAGACAAATAGCAGAATTAGGCGTTTTACCCAGTTCGCGTCCAAAAATTCCAGTTTGCGTCCACCCGTGGACCAGTTCGCGTCCACCAGCTTAGAAAAGGAATTAAGAGTGTATTGGGTGATATTTTATCAGATAAATGCAAATAAAAATTAGATTTTAATAAATAATTTATTTACGAATATAGTTATTTAATAAAAACCGGCCAAATGCGAGTGGGACTCGCACACCGAGGGTTCCGTATTAACCTGTTTTTTTTTCATATGTTTTAACTGTAAATGATTATTTTTTCAATGTTTCCCTTATTTGTGCTGTAAGACGTTGCTTCGTACCAAACTTCAAGTGTCTGTGTTCACGTAAAGTACCGTGTAGGTTTTGATTCCCTTACGAATGTCGAAATTTGTGAAAATTTGCAGCATAAACGGCTGTATCTTTTGATTGCTTTGGCTTATAAGTTTGATTTTTTCACTGCTTCAAGGGACCGTAGACTTAAGTATTCAATATAAATTTCAGCTTTATACCTCCACGCGTTACTGAGAAAAAGGGTCTTGACAGAAAGACAGACCGGCAGACGGACATACAGACGGACGGATATCAAAGTGATCCTACAAGGATTCCGGTTTTTCCTTTTGAGGTTCGGAACCCTAAAATCAACATTATTAATAATATAATTCACTGTAAGGAAACTGGAAAAACTTATTTATATTTATCTTCTCATCATTTAGACTAAAAATTAACAAAAAACAAAGTTACGTTATGTAAATAAATAATAATCAGTTCTATTAAGATTTACCTACCTACCCTATTTTTAACCGACTTCAAAAAAAAGGAGGAGGTTATTTAGTTTCTAATGAATTAAATTTCTTTTTTGTTTATATTATTTTCTTAACCACAGACTTATTGACTCTCATTCTCAAAGATACTAGTCTAATTCTTAGAATACCCATTTTAAAATGAAAAAATAGCATAAAAATTTGCTAATTTGAATGAAAATTTAAATTATCGACTTGTAGTCTTAGTCAAAAATTTACAATCTATTTTAAATTACATATTGTACCAAACAATTCATTGCTACGTAATGTAAAACAATGTGGACGCAATACGTTCTATTGTTATGCACTATAGGTATAGTTTGCGCCCACCGTGGACGCAAAATGGAAGTTGTACAAATTCGGTGTAGTAATTCGCGTCCACCTTATTTTAGCTATTAATTGTAAAAGAAATACGCTGATTTATAATCCATACTATTCCATGTTTTGTTAGCAAAGTAAAGAAACAGTTACATATTAAAAAATTCACATTTAACAATAAGATACTTACCGTCAAACGCGACGCTGCGCACTATTTTTTTCTCAAAATCCCGCGCGTTTTAGCTCTCTCGTTTAATAGCCAAAATTAAATATTTTTTTTAATAGGATAGGCGGTGCTTAGGCATATTTTGAATATGTGTGCATGTATCTTATACATTGAGGTATTATCGGAAATTTTTTCTTATTACAATTTTACTTAAAGTATACTTATTTTCGTGAATTTTCTAAAAGATATCCGCAAAATGGACGCGAATAGGCATGTGGACGCGAACAGGCGCAATGACCCTACATGTTTACGTTTTCTCTACATAAGATCCATCCTCGTACTTCAAGAAATATAATAAAAAAGAATTATCGAAATCGGTTCAGCCGTTCTCGAGTTATGCGCTTACCAACACATTTTGCGATTCATTTTTATATATAAGAAGATTATTACCTACATAAACCTCCTTCGTTATTTTAGATACACAATAATAGAACATGATATATTATTAGAAAAACAAAAAACCCAACTGCAAATTTGTCTAGATACTTTTTGGCGCCATTTTTTTCTGTCGCAGACGGGTAAAAATAAAAGGACATGCATAATAATTTTGAAGGTTAGTAAAATACAAGCATGTTATTTCAGCACTGTATTGCATTTATCATAATTGGCACTTAAAATATATGAATGGTAAGCAATATCTTTACAAGCTGTACAAATAAATATAATTTAGGTAAATACCTACCTATCTGTTTGTTATACCTTAAATGAAATGTTTTCTTAAATGCATCATACTTATATATCTAGTTATGCGCGAGACATAAAGTAATTATCTGAGGTATCATAATATTATTATCTGTGCTAATTGCTAATTGATATATTTTAGCCAATTACTAAGGCCAGTTTTTTTTTCTTGTCTTTAATTATTCAAACAGGTTCTTTCACAACATAAATCAAAACAATTTAAAAGCAGAGATAGTTGAGTTACTATTTTATCTATAATGTATTATGATTTCAATGTGTAATAAATAATAGAATAGGATTAATTACAACCGCTGTGGTTTTGTTCATGTTGGTTACGTGAAACAAGGAATGTCTGTCTGTAATATTGTATAATGATAGTCATATATTATATTTAGAATACAAGGAAGCGATTATAATATACAGTAGAACCCGTTTAATACGATCACGCTTAATACGATTTCTCGTAGGTATAATACGCCATTTTGCATCAGTCCCTGCAACTTGAGACATGTTTCCATACATTATTTAACGCTTAATACGATCGTCATCCCGTTTAATACGCTCTAACGGCCAACAAATATTACCCCTGCGACAGCGGCCGATTCAAACCCGACTGACTGAACTGACGCGATGACTGCAGTGGTTTCCTGGATATTCATTGATGTATCATCATAAGAAATTCAATCTATTGAAGATCTTATTGAGAGTGTGAATAACACACAAGAATCTCAAAGTGGTAATCAAAGCTCAAAGTGGTAATGATCAAGAAGAAGATGAGTCAACTTCGATATTGACACACGCCCAGGCATTATCATATCATTCATATCATTAATGATTTAAGACGCGATGTAACTTCTTTAAATCAATTTAAGCGACGACGACAAAAATTAGTTTCGGTTAGTTCGATTCAAGGTCGATGCAAGTGATTTTTCGAAAATCTTTGAATGCAGTTATTATAATTCTTTTTAAAAATAAAGGAATGTTTCCTTTCAGCAAAATTTGCTATCATTAGTATTTCAAGTACTTTCCCTCCAGGGCCCATCGAAAATTTCCACACTGTATATTATAATAACGTGATAGTAGAGGTAATACACGACATTTTGTATAACGAACATAATGTTTAAATGTACAATATACATACATCCGAAAAACCATAATAAATATTAATACATAATATGTAGTAGTAAGTCCGTTTTTTATTTCCCGCTTATTACGCTTTCCCGCTTGACGCGTTTTTGGTTGAGTCCCTGGAAAATCGTCACGGGTTTTACTGTATATCTAATATTTTCTATGGAAATCTAAGTATCGTCTATACACTTTAATTAATTATGATACTTACCTAATTCATAAAACAAAACTGTCAAAAATAATTGTAGGTATACCTACCTAGGAAATATACGAAACGATTTGGTTAGTCACATTCATTTTAAGGATAACAGGAAAATACAGTTAACAGGAATACTTACAATATACTAATGTTGTTTATTATTTATTGTTGTTGTTTTTTGAAGTGAAACTTCTTTAGTCGCATTGAGAGTTTTCAAAGTCGCGTCATGGCAATACCGTCCGCGTCGCGATATCCGCACACACGCTCGTTTTTGTTAAATAAAACAATAAATATAAAGAATCCACATAAACAGCTTAAATATTATAAACTGTAAAGTTAAATTTGTTACTACTTTATAATTTAATTACTTTGTAGGTACCCAAAACTATTTCTCTACGTAAATATTTTTCACTTTTTTGTTTGATAAAGTTCACCGGTAGTAACTTAATTAATTTTTATATTAATAAATGACTTTTATTCTATGATAGGTTTCAGAATTAGATACTCAATGTATTTATACGCAATTAGTAGCAGAGGCGGCTCCCCCTAAGGAGCGCTGGTGCAGTGAACACCCATAAATAATTATAATAAAATCATACTCCTTAATTTCATTATTAATATTTATTACTACCTATTTAAAATCAATCGTACAAAACTACAGTCAATACCAATGAATATATCCATCATTCCATCATCCTATACACCTGTATAATACTGTATTTATGTAATCGCGCGAAGCGGAGCGCTCACGATTGCGCACCAATGAATAAAGATTTAGTACATTTCGAAATCCAATAGGAGTGAAAGAGAAAATTTGCCAGCGCGTGAAACAAAAGATCATGTTGATGTGGAGCGCCGCGCCGCGCCGCGCGCAACGTTGCCGGTTCGTTTTTACCGCCCGCGCACAGGACAGCGATTGCGCGCGACGTTGCCACTCCTACATTATAAACAAACACTCAAGTCAACTTGAATGCACGCGTGCGAATGCAAATTCGGAAATTTTCTAATTAAAATCATAAGATACGTGTTGAAATAGCCTGTAGTTATCATTATTACTTGTGAGTGCTAAAATGGACAATTATAATGTGGCGTTCATTAAAAAGTGTGTTAAAACGTTACAAATTCGGCTTGAATTGAAAGCTAAGGGACCGCCACGGCCTGAACTTGAGCTTACGCAAAAATGTACGACAAAAACGAAAACATATACGCGTGTGTTTAAATCCGAACAATATGTGAAAACACCGTGGTTGTGTGGTTGTGATGAAAGCAACAAACTATTTTGTTTCCCGTGTCTTTTATTTGAAGCGGCGGCGGCCGGCGGAGGTGGGAGTGCTTGGACTGAAACGGGCGTTGACGACCTAGCTCATCTTTCAATCAAGATGAAAAAACATTCAGAATCTCGGAACCATTTGTTGAATGAACTGGAGTTGGCGTCTATCGGACGACAAGACATTCGTAAAGCACTAGATTCCGCGTACCGAGAGTCAATACGCGAGTTCAATGACCGTGTCGATGAAAACAGACATATTTTACGAAGGTTAATAGATTGTGTCGTGTTTTGTGGTGCATTTCAATTTGCTTTAAGGGGGCATGATGAGTCTTCGGAATCCCTGAATCCCGGAATCTATAGAGGGTTGGTAGATTTTGTAACCGATATTGATTTAGCCATGAAGCAACATTTAACTAACAAATCCGTCTTTAAAGGTACGTCAAAATCAATTCAAAACGATATTTTAGACGCGATTTACGAGGTTTGCATATGTGAAATACAACAACAAATTAAAAAATCCAACTTTGTTGCCATTCAGGTAGATGAGACTACCGATTGTTCTACAATTCAACAGTCAGTGTTCATTGTGAGATATGTACATGATGGTAAAATATATGAGAGATTTATAAAATATTTGCAACCTAAAGGGAACACGGCAGACATATTAGCGGCAGAGATACTGAATGAGCTGGATTCGTTAAATATCGATAAAAATAAATTAATTGGTCAATGTTACGACGGAGCTTCAGTTATGAGTGGAAATTCAAATGGTGTGCAGAAAATCGTAAGAGATATGTACCCATATGCATATTATGTGCACTGTTATGCACACCAACTCAATCTGATATTAGAAAGGGGGGCATCGATTAATAATACGATAAGAAGTTTTTTTTGCAACCTGCACGCGTTTCCGTCGTTTTTTACGCGTTCGCCGAAACGATCGGAATTTCTAAAAGAAATCATGAACCGCAGGAGACCTGCAGCCGCCCCACAGACTAGATGGAATTATAATACACGGACAGTGATAGTTATAAATGACAACGTAGAGCCCCTGAAAGAGTGCATGCAAGCCATCATGGATTCGCCAAACACTGATTCGAATACATTCAACCAAGCTCAATCGCTCCTATCATACTTAAATAATGACGACTTCCTGTATTGGCTTGATTTCTTCGCAACACTGATGCCTCATTGTGAAACTCTGTTTAAATTTTTACAGACCCGATATATTGACTCTACAAAAGTTACTAACGAAGTCAGCCGATTTGAAAAAACAGTAAGCGAGTTAAGTAACGCAGCGCCGCCGACTCCGCCAACGAAAAAACGCCGACCGAATAATGTCAGTCATTCGGCAATGCGTAAAGAAATATGTGACGTAGTTAGGATGCAAATAAAAGAAAGATGTATGTACACTGATCATCTTTTGGCGTCAAAACTTTTTTTTACGGACAATTTCGAAAACTACAACCAAAACTTTCCGGAAGAAGATTTCAAAAAAGTGGTTAAGACATATGATTTTTTAGAAAACTCAAAACTTAAAAACGAGCTAGTGGTTATTTACAGCAGGGAAGATTTCCATAACGCTGATGGTGCGATAGCTTTACTGCAATACTTCATAGAGTTCAACCTGGAGTCAGTTTTTGTCGAAAGTATTAAATTATTAAAATTAATTTGTACAATACCGATGACCTCGGTCGAAAGTGAGCGCTGCTTTTCCACCTTAAATAAAGTGAAAACTTTTACGCGTAATAGCATGACACAGGACCGTTTAAATGCATTGTGCATGATATCAATAGAAAAACGACTGATTAATCAGATATCTGATTTTCACAAAAAAGTTATAGATATTTTTGCACACCAAAAAAATAGACGTATGCATTTCCTTTATAAGTAATTTTTTTAATAAATTGTACTGCTTTACACCATGTATTTTCAATGTTTTATTTCAAGTGAACACCCATAAAATTTTGTCACGAGCCGCCTCCGATTAGTAGGTACATAAAAGATTAATAATTCTCCATAATATGAAATGCGCTAAGCGAAGTGTGTTCATACCTTCCCTAATTAGATAATAATACCGAATAAATAACCTCTACTTGGCTCCAAGGTCAAGACTACATGCATATATATACATATATATAGAAATATCCTATTATATTCAAGCCATTATTATATCATCAATCATCTTGGAGTCACAATTTTTAAATAATAATTACTCTTCAAAAGAAGTGTATCATCATAATATATTGTTGACAATTGATAACTAGGTACCTATATCACTACAAAGTATATAACAAAGTCGATTTCTGTTCGTCCGTTCGTGCATTCTTAAATTTTTACTGCGCAACAGATTTCGATGAGTTTTTTTTAATAGATAAAGTGGTTCTTGAGGCAGGTTATAGTATGTAATTTGTTAAGTTTTCTACAAAGCGAGTGAAGCCGCGGGCGGGAAGCTACTATCTATAAAAAAGCATATTGCAAAGGATTAAATATAATGGTTAATATACCATACACCCGTTTTATTTAAATATTATTATAGTTCTATACGCTTTAGAGGTGGGGTCGGCGGTGGTGACGGATGACGGTAGTGTTTGTCGTAGATCTCGTCCAAAAATGCAGTTCGTTCCTTTAACAAAGAGCCTCCGAGCTTCAGAGGCTTATCAATGATCATGTGTGGAGAACAGCTCTCGCCCACTGGCGGCCAGGCTGGGTAATCTGATCCTTCGGGTACAGGCCTCCTGTAAAATTGGTTATAAAATATGTAAACAAAAACAATATTGGATGTACCTATAATGAGATGAAAAGATATCGAACGAAATAATTAGATGGAAACTTCAAGAAGTCAATTACATAAAGTATTTTCTGATTTATTGTCCAATATTTTATTCTACACTAGCGGTCCGCCCCGGCTTCGCCCGTGGTACATATTTACGTTTTCTCTACATAAGAACCATCCTCGTACTTCAAGGAAT
>CAJQZM010033341.1:16803-29918 GCA_907164665.1 Colias nastes
ACACGTGATGCCGTGACAATGCGAAACGGGTGCAGACCCGCCGCCTTTTTAATTTTTATAGCTCCCGCCGCGCAGCGCGTCGAACGCGGCAACTGATACACAAAAATAATCCTTATGGCATGATTCTGTATTCACGCGCGATGACTTATAACGTATTTCATGTATAACTTTGGTGTTTCTACACCGATTTACATGATTCTTTTACTATAACCTGCCCAGGAGTATGAAGAATAATTGTGCCAAATTTAGTTAAAATCCGTCGGGTAGTTTTTGTTTCTATAACGAATATACAGACAGACAGACAGACAGACAGACAGACAGACAGACAAAAATTTTACTGATTGCATTTTTGGCATCAGTAGCGATCCCTTATCACCCCTTCATAGTTTTTTTTTAAATATATTTCATGTACAGAATTGGCCTCTCTACAGATTTATTATAAGTATAGATAAAATACAGTTTTTGTGATAAATAAGGATATAATACGCACCCAGTTTTGACAAAATTGAACCAAAGGTCTCTAAGTAATTTCTTCATTTCCTTCAGTTCGTTATTTGCGAGACTCTCATCACTATGTGTGAAATTTCCATCAGCTATAGCGGTAGATTGCATGCAATGTGCCGCTCCGCGGACATTCGTATGCGAAACCGGTGGCGTGTCGTCGTGTACGAACGAGTATTCATACAGGTAAATTTCATTATTACCCGCTTCCACGTGAAGTTTCACAGACCTCAGAGTGGCGTACGCAAAAAATATATCGGAGAAATAATCAATATAATTCAGGATTTTTTCGTCATTAATAGGACCATCACCAAAGTAGAATTTTCTAATTTTATTAGCTACTTCCTCTTTTTCCGCATCGTCAGCAAATTGCAGATCAGGCGGTAAGAAATCGGAAAACTTGTTGGACATTTTATCTTTCCATTCTTCAAATAGAGGTTCACGTAATAAACCTTCCATGTTTGCAAATCCATAGAGCATGGGTAACTTCACATAGTCTCCATTTTTCAGTATGTTTACTGGAGAATCAGTAAGAAACTCTTCTCCCTCTGTGTCTCGTTCAACGCACGGGCTGAATAGAAACGTCGCATCATTTCTGTTTATAGGTAGTACAGAATACAATATTTCATGTGAAATGGTTTTATAAAACTCTTCGAGAGCATAAAAATCGTCAACATTCGTAAAGTTAAGACTTCTAGCGTATTCTTTAGCAACCGCAATGGGATCTGTTTGAACACTCCAAGCGGCCGTGTTAGCGCCACTTTCCGGAATGACTTTCGTAAATAATCCTTTAGTCATTTTAGATAGCATAAGTAAGTCAACTGACGAGGAACCCGCGCTGTAGCCGGCGATCGTTACATCTTCGGGATTGCCTCCAAAATTCTTTATATTTTTCTGGACCCAGCGTAGCAAAGCAACTTGGTCTTTCATACCAGCATTCCCAGGGATATCCTCTGTACCCAAGCATAGGAAGCCATGAGCTCCAATGCGATAGTTAAACGTAACAACGATTACTTCTTTCGTTTTGACTAAATTATTATAGGTAGCTAAATTTCCGAAGCCGACAACATAACCTCCACCATGAACGTATACAACAACTGGAAGACTCTTTGTAGTGGTATCTGGTACGTATATATTAGCAATTAGACAATTTTCAGTTATCAGGAGAGAGCGCTTATAAAACGCAACTAAATCCAGTTGTGGACAAGCTATATCTTTGGTCGCAGCATCAAAAATACCAGTCCGCTTTACTGCTGGTAATGGAGCCTAAAAAAATATTTAATACATCAGACGACGATTACATTTCGTTCAAACGATATTTTCATAACCAAGTTTTCGTGATCGATTGAAAAAATAATTTATAAAATTGATTGAATGAGTTTTGATTTATTTAATTACAAGCGGTCCGCACCGGCTTCGCCCCTTGCATATGTTTACGTTTTCTCTCTATAAGAACCATCCTCGTACTTCAAGGAATATAATAATAGAATTAGCGAAATCGATTCAGCCGTTCAAATTCAAAACAATAGACACATAAAGTTAATTTTTAGAAAAAAAACAAAAACCGACTTCAAGACTATACCTATATGTACAAATTTAAACTGAAAAGTAGAAAATAATATTAAATAATAATAATGATATTAATTTTTTATTTTAATTACTTTAAACATTCAATGAAAAGGTTTCCTAAGTTATTTTTGAAGTCGGTGCCGCCCAAGAACAGTTTAATTGTTGCAAAGGCAGCAACAAATGGAATGTACGGCGGCGGCCGGCGCGACGTGGCTGCGCGCGAGTTGCAGCCGGACAGGACGAAACGCGGGGGGATGTGTCATGTGCCTGTGAGCGACCCCGGACCCGAACGCGGGCAGACGCGTGAGGGCAGACGTCGTTGACGGTTGTGTCTCTATGCATAAAAATTTTGATGCGCTTCTTTGCAATTTATAAGTAAGCTTACGTGCGATTTTCTGTTCTCTAGTAAAAGTTAAGGTAATTAATATAATAAATAGTGTAATTAATTATTAGGTTATTTTTGAAGTGAAAACTTCAGCGGCGTTGGGTATAAAATCTTAAACTCGCGTCAGGACACGTGGCCTGATCGAAAAAGCGTAAGACGGATTTTTTTTTTTTTTTTTAGCCCTTATATTCCATGCGTAAGACGGATACCATTCCAAAATATCAAACATGCTGAACGTTAATAATCAAGTTTTCACTTCTGCCGGCACTCCCGGAGTGCAACCCGTCTTTTTTTTTTATTAAGGATATTTATGCTATTATTGCATAGCTTCTATCGCGGTTCGCGGGCCTTGAGCGCGGGGACCGAATCCAGAAATTCCGTAACGAAAAAACCTCACGCTCCCCCCTCCGACGGGCGCGGAGGTGTGGCATGAAGGCATAGCATGCAATAGCTTTACCGCGGCAGTCCCCGAGTGCCACACGTCTTTTTTTTGTTTTGGTTGGCACCGACTTCAAAAATAACTTAGGAAACCTTTTCATTGAATGTTTAAAGTAATTAAAATAAAAAATTAATATCATTATTATTATTTAATATTATTTTCTACTTTTCAGTTTAAATTTGTACATATAGGTATAGTCTTGAAGTCGGTTTTTGTTTTTTTTCTAAAAATTAACTTTATTTTTAATTTTTAAGTGGAAAGTTAGTGTATTTTGTTTGTATATAATATGGATAGGCCTACTAAACGCGCTTCTCAAATGAGAAAGCGTCGTTTGGAAGAAAGTAGGGACGAGAGGGAAGATCGTCTAAAGAAGAGTAGGGAAAGATTTGCAATAAAAATTGCAAATGAGAGTGATGAGCAGCGGGCGTATAGACTTTCTCAGATGAGGGCATACTCAAACTTATCAAGGCTTAATGAAAGTCCAAAAAGTCATGCTCAACGACTCAGTTTGATTCACGAGCGTTTATCAAACGAAAGCGAAGAGCAACGTTCTCATCGCCTTGGTTTGATTCACGAGCGTTTGTCAAATGAATCTATCGAATCCAGATCAGCTCGATTAGATGCTATGCGACAAGCTAGTCGCAACCGCACGAATGTTTTCGAACAATCTATATGATCGTGTATCAAACATACAAAAAGAAAACATACTGTCGAATCAAAAACCCTCCTTTTTTGATGTTGGTTAAAAATCGACTAACATGAAGCTCCTAGTCGAGACGAATCAAATGAGCACAAACACGGCGGAATTGCTTTATTTTATTCCAGAGTTCCCATGGCTATATACCGTCTCCATCATCAGACCCTGAATACCACATAGGATCGGAGTACTTATTAATTAGACTCAAACACATTCAAATTCGATGGTATTACATAATTTTGTTACAGAGATCCCATACTCCTAAACCATTCATCATCAGCTTCATCATCAGCTCAGCAACATCAGATGGTGACCATTAGATGCAAAAATCTACATAGATTAAGATAATTTCTGATAAACAGTGTATATGCCTACAAAATTTGAGGGTTTCCCTCGATTTCCCCAGGATCCCATCATCAGATCCTGACCTGGTGACAATGGGACCACCTCTGACGTATGACCTACCAAATAAAAAAAGAATTATTCAAATCGGTTTATAATTGCCGGAGTAATCGCGTAACAAATATACAAAAAAAAAAAATACTGTCGAATTGAGAACCTCCTCCTTTTTTTGAAGTCGGTTAAAAATGACAATAAAAACGTATCATGTCTCTTTCAAATTAAAACAATAAGTGCATGAAGATTTGTCACTTACCTTGAACCTCTGCCGGCCAGTGGGAGCTTTTGCGTAAGGTACACCATAGAAAGCAAAAATCCCAACATCAGAATCTTTGTATCCCCTCACAGGACCCTGCTCAGTATCCACAACACGCGACTCGAGGCCATGGCTTATTGAAACAGCCGCAAAAAATAAAGTAATTAAATATCTCCACATTACAACGGCCAACGCCACACGCTCCGACCTCTGATTTAATACTGACAATATTCATACAAACTACATGTTAATAAAAAGTAAAGAATACCTAATAACGCGGTCTCGCAGTCGCAGTCCTTATCAAATTGAAGAGTTCATATTGTTATGGTCATTAAATAAAAAATAAATCTTCTGTTTTTTTTTCATGTAGGCTTAAGTTTTGAATTATTAGTCATAAATGATAGGAAATGATTTTCACAACGTCGTGTTTCGCATATCAGGCAATCAGAATAGGTATATATAATCATAATCGTAGATAAAATTGGCTATAAAATCGTAGATAAAATAATTAATTAGAAGTAATCTTTATTTAGATAATTTTTGTTTGTTAATAAGTTTTTGATTAAAATCAAAATAATTTTATAACCCGATATGATAATGAAAGAGCCAAAAAGAAATAGTTTTATACAGTTATTTATTTGTGAGGGAAATCCCACGAGATCTCATGTTGGTAGATATTAAAAATAAAACAATATGGCAAGAAAAATAAAATATATTATTGAGACAAAAATGATCCCTGAATCATGACACTTGCTATACAAATATATAGAGATTGTCTAATCTAAAAATGAACGCCCCTCCACTAAACTTAATTGTTTCAATGTGTGAGGACAAATAATTATTGAACCACTTTATATGTGTGCGCGCGGCGATTCTACTGCAAACTTTGACTCTCTCGCGCACTGATTTGTCAACTAATCGGGCGATCAGTTCAGGTGCCTAGCATTGTATGGCGGGGAGAGCGCGCTATGTACGGAATGACACGTCCGTTCTGTCGTGCATCGCGTCATTTATGCACTAGTTGGCCAACTGGTCCTGTTGTTCAGGTTATTCTCTTGTTCGTGTCTAGTTGGCGACTGAACGACCAATGAGGCAGACCAATTTGTGTGTATTGCGTCTATACACGTACTTTGAATGTGAGCGTAAACACAGTGGAGGGGCGTTCATTTTTAGATTAGACAATCTCTAACAATATATTAAAAGGCATCTTGTTGGATTCTGCGTTCCCTCGAGCGGATGGTGATTTATGTTCAAGATAGTGTTTAGCGTATATGTCGTCCCAAAACAATCTTCGTTCTTTTAGCAATGAGCCTTTTAATTGTAGTGGTAAATTGAGAGCCATGTATGGGGAGCCGTCGTCACCCACCGCCGGCCAACTTGGAAACTCCGTGGCATTTGGTACGGGCATTCTGTGAATGTTTAATTCAATTTTAAAATGTCAATTCAAATAAAATCTCTAAGAGAAATTGTTTAATAAGTATTAATCCTTACCCAGTGGTGATAAAGTTAGCCCATAATTTTCGGATTTGTCTCTTCATTTCCCGGTATTCTGGAGTTAGTTCGTCCTTTACAAATGCGTCACATACCGCCATCGTTTGGGCGCAATGATCTGCACCACGCACATTTGTGTATGGAACATAAGGTGTGTCTTTGTCGACAAAGGAATACTCGTAAAGATATATTTTATCGTTACCCGCCGCTACTTGTAGACCTGTCGTCCTTAAAATTGAATAAGCAAAAATAACATCCGTAAAATAGTCGACGTAGTTTAAAACTGTCTTTTCACCCACTGTTTCGTTTCCAAAATAAAAATATTTTATTCTCTCGGAAACTTCTTGACGCTGCTCCTTATTTTGAAATTGTAAATCAGCTGGAAGGAAATCTGAAAAGTTTTCATTCATTTGATTTTTCCAAAAATCAAATATGAACATTCGAAACAATCCTTCCATGTTCGCGAAACCGGTTAACATCGGCACTTTTTGATAATTACCGCTTCTCAAAATATTCACCGGGCTATCAGTAAGAAACGTTTCTTGTCCTATGTCACGTTCAACACATGGGGATATTAGAAATGTGGAGTCTGATCTGGACATAACATCACCTGAAATTAAAGTATCATGGGGTGCATTTTTATAAAATTGTTCTAATGCCTGAATGTCATCAACGTTTGTAAAGTTTAATAACTTGGCATATTCTTTTGCTTTTTCTATTGGATCTGATTGAATGCTAAACGCAGCAGTATTAGATCCACTTTCCAGAATAGCTTTGGTGAATAAACCACGTGTAGTGTTAGATACAATTAATAAATCAACGGCCGATGCACCCGCACTAGAACCACTCAAAGTGACATCTTCTGGGTTCCCGCCAAAATACCTAATATTTTTCTGTACCCAACGTAACAAAGCAACTTGGTCTTTCATTCCAGCGTTTCCGGGAACGTCCTCTGTACCCAAACACAAGAATCCATGTGGTCCAAGACGATAATTAAAAGTAACGACAACCATATCTGCAGTTTTCATTAAACTTTTAAAAGAATAAATATTTCCATACCCAATAAAGTAAGCACCACCGTGAACTATCACTAAAACGGGAACATTTTCAATATTGGTATTAGGTACAAATACATTAGCAACGAGGCAATCCTCTACAATAAAAGCATTATCTGGTATGTTCATATAATAATCTGGTTGTGGGCATATTATTTTATTATTGATTGCCTCGTATATGTCATCCCATGTATCTGGCGGAAGAGGAGCCTGGAACAGAAACCGTTATAATATGTGTACCTACTACGTTAAAAATGACACCTTGAATATAATACTATCCACGTACGAATTTCAGGTTACCTTAAATTTTTCAGTGTTTGTGGGTGCTTTGGCATATGGAATACCAAAAAACTCGAACACTTCTCCATTAGCGTCCAGATAACCCCGAACTGGTCCTTGCGACGTTTGCACTACACGAAAATTTGAATTATTTTCAGCATAACAATAATATAGTGATATACTTAAATAAAAAATTATCCGCACAGAAGTTGGTAACGTCATGATTTAGCGAAATATTTCAATTCAATTAAAAGCTAATTTATATATAAAGTTGAAGTAGTTCTATTATCAAAGATATAATGATGATAAGACTGCTTAGTGCTTAACAAATTATCTGTGGTATTAGTGACATCTACTCATGATTCATCCACGCTTAAGGCCTCCACACACGCTTATGTAGGTAGTGTGTGGCTGGCATTAGGTACACCTTTTGGTATGTACCTACGCAGGTACACCGTAACGAGTATTTGAGTTAACCTGTGCAGTTTTTAGAACCTGTACAGGTGACCGGAGAAAAATCGAAAATCAATTATTTCGAGTGTCACCATACCATAGACCTGAACGTCCCTATACACTGCAGGCGACCTACAGTGCTATTTATTCTATTATTTTGTATTTTAAAGCTGTATTCGACGTCGAACTCGCCGTCGAGACAGCTTTGTGGTCGTTGAAGAGCGCACCAAGTCAAGGTTGTGACAGTTCGTGGCTGTTGCGTAAGAAGAGTTAAGGCTCAGTTTTTTTTTTCAGGTAGGTAGATATTATATTTTCGAAGTATTCTATGTAGACTTTATGTACATATATACTTAATCGTTTTTGTAATGAATAGGTATTATGGAATGGATTAGGATTATAAATAATTCTTACAATTATTATTTTATTCATCTGTCTTGTTCCATAGGTAGGTTTTTAAATAGGTAATTTAAATAATATACTTAAATGGTTTATAAATAGAAACTAATATGAAAGCTCAGTACATTTTGAAGTTCTTATAAATATTTATATGCAACTACTAAGGTAACTAACTACTCAAAGCAAATTAATCATTATGTATCAAAGCATAAATAGGGTATATGCACAGGTATATGAAATATTACGAATAAACTTACTCCTAATAAAAATAAATAAGTAAGTACCTACGAAGATAAATCCCACAAAATAATTTTCATAAAAGGAAAATACGATATAGTTGTATAAAATCTAACAAAGCACTCCATTAATTCCTAAAAATCTCGTATCATTCCATCCATTAGCGATTGCTATTCAAAATGTAGCAAATCATTACAACAAAATATTTCGTTCTGTTTTATTTTAATTATTATTTATCTTCTTTCACAAATCATCCCCTATGCCTAAAATGATATATAAAACTAACCAACTAGGTACCTACTTAATATGATTATGTTCGTTGATATTAATTAATAATAGGTATTTATTTATTTGTAACACAATAAAAATAACTAATAAACATCGCGATCGTTAAATAAATTAATAAGCTTTTTGTGAGCATATACTACTGACTTCCCGCGTTCGGCGTTAATGTTATTAATTATTATCACTGCAAAGCTGTATTTTTTTTTTAAGTTTTAATGGCGTGGTTACGAGAAATTGTAATATAATATGTTTCAATCACAGGTTTCAATTGAGTCTTGTAATTAATAGGAAATACGTATGTTATAGGTCACTATGTATGTAATGGTCCCAATGCTCTCGTCATATAGGTACCTACTTCATCTCATATTACTTCCAGCAGATTTATTTTCCTACTTAGCTAGCAACTTTCAACAACAAAGCTCTATAAGGTAGTATGTCATACATACCAAGTTTACAGCGAAATAAAAATTGTGTTTTTTTTAATTAATAAATTAGATATGTACATAGTATTTGAAGCAAATAAAATAACTGAGGATAGATGTAAGGAAATCCGCTTGTAATATACCTATAGGGTACACGACATACTTTCTAAGAAAAATTCCTACTCTAAAAACTTGTTAAATTAAAGTACATATATAGTAAGAAGACAGTCATCACCTAAAGTTTTATTGATTGGAGAACTTTCAATGCTTTTCCAAACAGAGTTTCATTGCGTAAGAAAGTTTTGGCACCGTCAAAACTATCAAGTAACTAAAACACAATTAAATTTACAATTCTAGTTGTAAAAAATTAAACCAACCATTCTAGATAGTAGTAATTAATGTAGATACTATAAAACTAAGCCAGAAGGCGCAAAGAACACTTCATAGCAGTTCCAAGTACAATATACTTAATAATACATACAATATAATAAATTCTTTTACATATTTTTCTCCGAAGCTTGAGCAGGCGTCTTTCCTTAATTCCACCCTCCATACAAACTATATTAGCAATACGTAACATAAATTTATAGAACTAAATAAATTCTTAGGCAAAAATAAATGGTACATACTGCATAAAATTTAAAATGATTTGTATTAATAATCGTTACTTTTTAATTATGTTCATATTTAAATAATATATGCTATGAGGAACACATCATACGCGATTAATCAAAACATTAAAATTTAAAATATTTTGGCGAGATAGACCAATATTATATTTAGGCAGCCATCTTGGCAAATATTAATTATTATTTGTCCGTTATTATTAAGGAGCTGTTTATACACATAGTTTTCAGCACACCGACTCAAAATAAATGCGTACACATTTACAAACACTGCATCTTTAAATGACTTCAATTTATATTAGCACTTAACAATACATGCATAAAAAGTAAAGTTCTCCAATTAGTTTTATATTTATGGCAATACTGTGTTGGTTTTATGAGTATTAAATTACAGTAAATAATTTTTAAAGAATCGAATACTCCTTTCTTTAATCTGTAGGAGCTTTATCTAAGTACTTTCTTAAGTCATATTAATTTTGTCTTTTACGTTAAAACATATTTTGTAATCAGTCAATTACTAACGTACCGCCATTATAGTGCCTTTAATTTTTGACATTATATTCAATGACGAAATGAATTATTCATACAAAAATACAGTATAATATTCACTACACAATAGATTGGTCAAAGATGTACCATTAATAGATATTCTACAAATCAAGGACTTATTTTTGTCTATCAAAGATATTATAAGTAATAAAGTGTAGATTGGTTAGCAACACGATTATAACACTGTTCTGTGATTATAACTAAAGCACACACAAAAAGACGTAAAAGTAAGATGGTACGATTCAAGAAATTTGAGCGAAAAAGCTACCAAAGCCAAATCTGGCTAATTAGCCACATTTCTATGGGCCACTTCTGGAGCGCTTTAGCCCACACCTTTCTACTTATAATATATGTAAATTGTTATCTGAATGTCGATCGTAAAATTTCCTAAATAATTGAGAATTATTTGAAAATGATATATTTTTTAACATAACATGATAATATAATCGAAACAACCCATGTTGAGGAGTTACAATCTTTAACAAACTTAATTATTTGTGTAAGTACATATATGTATATAAAGACTTGGCGATTGCCGCTGCCTTATATAATTAATATTAACACTTGAAGGAGTGTGAGTTAAATAATTATATTCTCTTTTAAAAGGAAATAATAAATTATGACGCAAAAAATACCCGAAATATCAAACAAATTTCAAATCAATTGTACAGAAATGAGCGAAGTATTTTGATTTAATTTTTTGTACCTTTTCGTAATTAAATAACTGGGCCCTTATACACACACGAATTTGCGAATAGAAAGACGTCTGTTTCCAAATAATTATAAATTAAAACAAAATATCTAAATACACTTTTCAATATTATTCTTTATAATAGGTAATATATCTGTTTCATCGGTAATTTTTTTGCGGGAAATTAACTTAATATGGTTAATGGTTTTATTATTATACAGTTTAATATAGTGATGATATACTATTATAAGTGATGTGAATATGCAAATATGTACTTATGTATTATAAAAAGCATTGAGAAATTATATTATTAAATAAAAAAAAGATATGAGTTGGGAGTTCCAATTTGGTATATTTAACATACATGTGCTTTATTCATCCTAAAAACTATTCTGATATGGTCTGTACTGTGTAATTACTGAAGGACAACATTTTATTGAATATAATCATTGTCTTAAATATTATATGAAACTTTATAACTTTGAAACTTATTTCTATATTTCAGTGGATTATTATTATATTACAACAAAGAATAGGAATTATAAGAAGTTAATATCTTTTATATATTTACTTTATATAATATGTTGCATTGGAAGTTTTGTGTACCCAAACAAAATCTAGAACAATTAATATATTTACAATTTCATCATGTTCGTTACTAAAAAAAATAGATCATAGTTTATTATAGATAATAGAATATACAAGTTAGTTGGTTTTATATAATACAGTTAGGATATTAAATATATAGAATCGATTATAATTTATAGCATAAATACCGCAGACTTTCATAACAACATTCGCACAGGTAAACATCACACAAGCCAGTGTCCACGCACAACTAAGCGTTACATTTGAGATCCTTTTGTTAGAGGAGCGACTGTTCCACCATTATCTTCTCATATCCCGTGGGCGGGGGGTATCGGAAATTGTCCAGTATTATATCCAATATGGCACCATCGTCAACTGAAATTGTATAAAACAAATACATATATTATGGAGGGTTGTTGCGTAAAGACCACAGGACAGTTCTTTGGCATATTATGATAATATACAGTTACATAGTTTGTAAAATTAAATTGTAATACTGACATGATTAAAAAGAGCAACTATGGAGTTTCTTGCTGGTTTTTCTCCATAGATACTGCTTTCCGAATCGGTGGTAGATGTTAAAAATATGTAAAAATATGACGTTTCAAAAGTTCTTCTCGAAGAAGTCTAATTGAATAAATAAATTTTTGAGTTTTTTGAGTTTTATAGTAAGTACAGTTCTATTTATGTATATCTCTGAGTCAGTGAATCGCATAAAGACGTGAATGACAGACTCTCATACATTTCATAATTCCAGCTTCATACTGCATACCTTTAGTATAAGGTAATTTTAATTTACAATTACATTAATTCTTAAGAATTATTCTCATCTTGTAATCAATCAGTAACACCGAAATAATAATAAGAAATATATTGTGCATTTCAAATTGTTTTACATTTAATATTTATGTCTTTATTGTCCCTATCATATCTTGGAACTCAAATATAACATATACCCATAATTCATTGTATTACAACTATAAAGATATTATAAACTTACCGTATAGTGCAGGATAAACTGTCCCTCGAACACTCCGCACAGGTATTTCCATATTTTTACCATTTAAGAAGAAATTCAATTCAACATGATCGTAAGCTAGGCCTATAACATCACCTTCAACTGGCATAATAGTATTGATTTCTTCATCTTTATCCTGTTTATCATCTATATGGTCTGAAGAACCAGTTGAAACCAGTATTTCAGTGGTGGGAGACTCTCTGGGAGCTGGTTTCAATTGGTACAGCTCCACATTGTCGTGCCTCACTGTACCGTCACTGTTCAAACACCAGGACTCTTTATCTACACCACCTGAAATTAGATAATGATCATTATTAACAGATTGTAAAATGAGAGTGGATATTTCAAACTTAGTTGTAGATTTTAATCTGTTTCAATGTCCATATGAAGAAAATAATTCAACAAAAACGTGTCAGAAGTGAAACTTCTTTGGCAAGATTCAAAGATACCAAAATGGTCGCCTAACACGTATTTCTATGACGCGACCTTGAAATTTTACTCTCAATGCGCCTAAAGAAGTTTCACTTCTGTCACGTTTTTTTGTTGTATTATTTTCTTCATTGTTCCTTATTAATTATGTTATCTATTATTTGACAAACAGATCATGTGTTTTATTGACCCACATTAATTTTGGCTCATCAACCTCGAGCCCATAATGTGTGGAAAGCTTGACATAACATGTTGCAATTAATTAGCATTTGTTTCAATGTTAAGGCTCTTGTTGTTAGTCAGTGACGATGATTCAAGTGGTGATGACCCTGAAGGAATATTTGTTTAGA
>CAJQZM010033342.1:145-13198 GCA_907164665.1 Colias nastes
CTATATATTACTAGCTTACCGCCCGCGGCTTCGCCCGCTTTGTCTAAAACCTTATAAATTATATACTAAAACAATCACTAAAACCTTCCTCTTGAATCACTCTATCTATTAAAAAAACCGCATCAAAATCCGTTGCGTAGTTTTAAAGATTTAAGCATACAAAGAAAGGGACATAGGGAAATAGGGACAGAGAAAGCGACTTTGTTTTATACTATGTAGTGATTATCATCAAGTCAAGACCAATAGTAGCGAAGTAATACGCGTAAAACCGCGGGGCAAAGCTAGTTATTATTAATACCTATAGATAGCATGACAACTATAGCATATACATAACAAATTACATACAATTAGTAACCAATATACTTTTACTACCAAAGAATGCATTATGCAATTACTTTCACCGAAATGCATACAATGCAACAATGCTCATTTGAATACACGTGTTTTGGCCCACACGGCCCTTGTCCCAAGGTACAATTGGGAGAATTCTCCATTTCAATGCACTTGCTTACACAAGTTTTATACAGTCGAGTGGAAATGAGTTTGTGTTTTTTTTTCTGACTGTACAACCTACTGAATACTATACACTTATATCCTTACTAATGTTTTAAACTACCGGTTCGCCCCGGCTTCGCTCGTGGTACATAATAGCCTATAGCCTTCCTCAATAAATGGGCTATCTAACACTGAAATAATTTTACAAATCGGACCATTAGTTCCTGAAATTAGTGCGTACAAACAAACACAAACTTGATTAGACAGTATCTTAGTTTTTATTTCACGTTTCAGCGATTTCATGATATTCTGTCAGCCTGACGGTTTCATGTCTTTTGTGGGTGGAGAATGGAAATACATAGTTAGAAAGCATTAGTGATATTTTTCCTTTGCCTAGGCGGGCGAAGCCGCGGGCAAAATGCTTGTGTTATATTTTATTGTGTAGCCTCTAGGATTGATAGATTTCGTTACCTAATTTTGTTGGGTACAGTCAAATAGAGAAAACTAATAATCCTATAAGTAATAAAGTCATTTTAGAGGTATAAAATCACACAGAAAAGCCGATGCACCATACAACTTAATATAAAATGTCACCAAGAGCTATCAAATAAATTAAACACAATTAAAAATAGGCTAGTCACAATTTTAAAATACCATAATTTACGTTCCCTATTTTAACAAGTTATTTTGTTCACACACCAATTACAATTTTATTACGCCAATAAATATAATCAAAATGTCCTGGTGTCCGTCTTTCGACCACTAGCTTGATCCTGTTTTATAGTGTCCTTATAAATTATTTTAGGACCTTTATAGGGCGGTGTCGTGTTTTGAAATTAAAGACGTACGAACAAATCTAAATATGTTTAATAAATTTTGGTTTTAGAAAAATTCTTCGATCACGGTTTTCTTTGCGTCTTCAATACTTGCATTTTCGTCAACAATATGATACCTATAATTTAAATAATTTAGTTAAATCCTTAACAATCGCCACTATGTTCTGTAATTTTTGTTTCTCTGTGATATCGCCACGAATAAATAAGTAAAATAACATGTACTATAAATAAACAAGGAGTTTATATATCATTTTATTCGCAAAAAGATAACCCATAAGTCATGGTGTCACCTGTCAAATCAGCTGGAACCGTGCAAATTGAGTAGCTTACAGTATAATATTATATTATCAAGTATGGCTACATACTTGTACTTGAGGCAACGTCTGTCATTTATAAATACAATATTTGTAAGGATTTCTATGAAAAAAATTAGGCGTTACATGCGCTAAGTATATTTATTAAGGTACACAAAAATTCTAATGTCCTGTAACATTAATTTATCGAAAACAGTAAACTGTGACGTATTAAAAAGAAAAAAAAAACAAAACGTCTACAGGTCAAGTCACCAAACTAGGACAAATGTCAAATTTAAATTTCAAATTTACCGCCAGCCAGCTAACCCATTTCTTTTTAATCTACATATCATATTTAATCTATACAGCCAGTACAAAGGAGGTTACATAAAATTCGAATAAAACCTCAATCAACTGGCCGCTTTAAATATTCCAGAACAAACATTAAATTTAAAAAAAGAAGAAAAAAAAAACATAAAAGTTTATCAATCAAGATTCTCACGGATGTAACACGATTTAGGTAATTTTAACATCTTAACCATCGGCCTCCAGTTTTAGTTATAAACGTCAGTAAATAAATACGTTATACATTTTACTATGTATTAAAATAACTGGATGTTACTGGTATAACGCGTTTTCGGTTAGAACTAGTAATTTCTAGTTATTTCTTATGATTTTATCGGATATACAATAAATTAATAATATTCTCATTAATGTGTAAAGCAAAGATGCCAATTTGTATTTAAAATATGTTTGGAATGATTAGCACAGCTGTTCATATTAGACAACATTTATTTTATTATATAAAAATATTGCTTTCTTATCTTTTATATTTTTTACAATACAATTTTATTTCAAAAAGCACCAGCATTTATTTATAGTTTTTTTTTTTCAATCATTTATTCAAGGCTTTTGAACGAATGTTCATGGCAGCCCCATTGTAACAATCAACTTACAAACTAAACACAAATTAATTAACATATATATCTAAATAACAAAGAGAACGCCTAGGAGCCAGCGCTATACGTTGAAAGAAAATCTCCCACCATGCCATACACCAACCCTGCCTCCTCCGAGCAAGGGTTGGATAACGAGCTACAAAAAATTCCCATATTGGCCCGCGAAGCATCTAGCTTTTGAAAGAATTCCACACGTTTCGTCTCATTCCGGACACACTCCACAAGCACATGATGCACGTCCTCGGTCTTTCCACAAATTATACACAAAGGAGACTCTATTTTACCCATCATATGTGCAAAAGCTCTTAATGGCATGTGCCCGGAACGCAACCTATGTGCCAACACAACAATATTGCGCGGTATATTTCCAACAAACCAAGGAGAACGATGAGGCTGACTTTGCATAATTTTGTACCAAATACCCTTTGTTTTTGAATGGACATCAAAATACTCGCGCCACTGCTCCAAACATAAAAATTTAAATTTAGGTAAAAGTTCATAGTGATTCGGAAGAATATAAATTTCCGAACCGTCACTGATTGCTGCCTTTGCCAAACGATCAGCCTCCTCATTCCCTGCTAAGCCAATATGGGAAGGTATCCACTGCAGTTTTACATTTATATTATTTTCAATTGCCTTATTAAATTTACTTATAATATCGTATGCAATAGGATAGCCTCTAAAAGTCCCATTTAAACAGTGCAATAAATGTTGTATAGCGCTTTTACTATCACTAAGTATAACTACACTATCCTGTGCCTTATAATTATCTAGAATATGGGATAAAGCTGCTGATATAGCAAACAACTCCAAAGTCATGATACAAACAGGCGACGAATTTTTATAACAATCTTCTACTTTAGAAATAACATCGATATAAGCACAACCAGAGGGCAGCCCGGTGCCCTTTGATCCATCCGTAAATATTTTAAAACAATGACTATACTTAATATTAATTTCACGAACAACTTCATTTTTTAAAACCAATAAATTATAATTTTTTTTTGAATCCCGTATACAATCCAAGTAATCACATATATATTCTTTAATATTTGCTCCAGGGACCCAATTTTTAAACCGAAACAATTCTAAAGTGTTAGAGGAAAAAAGCCTCTCATCTTTAATTTCTATGTAAGTTAACGCCAACAGTGGCTGCTTTTTTCTAGACCAATAATTATTTGTACAAAGAGCACCGAGCTTGTCCAAAAGACTAGTAGCGGGATTATTACAAAAAGATTTGGCTTTAAGACAATATTTGTAAGCTAAATATTTCCGACGTATAGCTAGCGGAGGTATACATATTTCACTCTCCATTACGTGCACTGGCGTGGATTTAATAAAGCCACCAATAATTCTTAACGCTTGATTTTGTATTTTATCAAGTTTAGAAACATGACATTGTGCACTGTTGTCGTATAAAAAGCTACCGAAATCAATTCTACTCCTAATGATACTTATATATAGCCTTCTTAAGTGCTTAGGATGAGCTCCCCAACCGCTACCAGCTAAGACTTTCAATATATTGATGAATTTTTGAGTTTTGCCGCAGATTTCATTTATGTGTCTACCCCAACGTAAAGAGCGATCCAGCCAAACACCCAAATATCTAATATTTTCATTATATTTTAAATCTAAATTATTGATTTTAAGAGTAATATTATGTTGTCTTCGTCCCCTGCTAAATAGGCAAAAATTTGTTTTATCTACCGATACCTGTAAACCTATATCATGAAGTAAAGATACTAAAATATTTAATGCATTTTGAATGTCCTGAACGCTATTATTAATAACGGGATTACTCGAATATATCACAAAATCGTCAGCGTACTGACCTATTCCTACACTAATGGTTTTACTAATCTCAGCAGTAACCAAATTAAATAGAAGAGGAGATATTGGATCGCCTTGGCACAAACCGTTAGACGCCCACCTAACCAAAAGATTACTACTACTACTACTATTACTATCATCATTACAGTAATCAGAATAATTAATTAGTAGATGTCTCTCACTTAAAAACTCCCAAAAATAATTGCACATTTTATAACCCACATTTAAAAGGTCTAATTTTTTAATTACGGCTTCAGTAAGAACATTGTTATACGCCCCTTCTACATCAATGAAACAAGCTAACGTCGGTATAATTTTAGTAAGACCAATCTGAATTGACGAGACAAGGCAAGCTACTGAATCTAGACAAGAACGCGATTTTCTAAACCCTGTTGTATGAACAGACAAAATACTATTTCTTTCCACATACCATTCTAATCTTTTACCAATCATATTATGAAATATCTTACATATGCACGATATTAAGGAAATAGGCCTCAATTTGACTTCGCTATTTAAATTTGAATTTAACTTAGGTATAGGTACAATTTTTATATCCCTCCATTGTTTAGGAATATAGCCAGTATCGAATATATCGTTAAAAATTTTAAGCAGATGGCGTTTACCTATTTCCGGGAGATTAAATATCATAGAATAAGTAATACTATCATTTCCTGGGCACGTGTCTTTCTTTTTGAGACACACCTCTAACTCTTCTAAACTGAAAGATGATTCAAGTAAATTATTTACCGATGATAATTCTGGCTTACGTGCTTTGACAAAATCAGGAGCTAATTTAGATAGTAATTCTTGTAAATCCCGAGTCGGAGCCCTAAATCGGGAATTCCGATTACCTTTGATCCATTTAACTTTATGCCACATATCTGATAACGTAGTACTTTCATTAATAGAATCGCAAAATTTCTGCCAGTCAATAGACCTAGCTTTTCTTAATTCAGATTTAAATAATTCATTTTTACTTTCCAATATTGTAAGATTATGTGGAGTTGGATTTCGTCGAAATATGCCTAGAGCTAATCTACGTTGGGCAACTAAATGAGAAAGAGATGGGTTCCAGTATGACTTAGGCTTGAATTTATTCTCTGGGTCAATGCTTACTTTTACAAATGGAATATGTTTGTCAGCAGCTTCATTTATCATTTCAACAAATCTATCGTAAGCAGCTTGAATACTCTCAGATTCTATACTATATTCTAGTAACGCGAGTTCGAGAGCCCTAGAAAAATCTGTCCAATTAGCTTTTTTAAAATTTCTCTTTTTAACAAAGTGGCTAACATCCTCAAAATTTACAGAAATTTTAATTATCATGTGGTCACTACCCAGATTTTCATTCATTACACCCCATGTAAAATTTGAAATAACGTCAGACGTAACAAATGTAATATCCGGAGAAGTCTCTTGTACAAGGTTATTAACTAATTTAACTCTAGTTGCGGTTCCTGTATTCATAGCAATAAAATTATTATCTAGTGAAGCATCTAACACCTGAGTACCCCTGACATCACTTTTCGAAGACCAATTTGTATGATGCGCGTTAAAGTCTCCGGCTATTATCGTTTTATGTCTATACAAAGAAAAAAGTTCATCCCAATCTGATTGAGTTGTTCTAACTGATGACGGACAATAAATGGAAACTATATTTTGAATAAATTTACAATTTAATAATTTTAAGGCTACTGCTTCTATTCCAGGATTATTAATGTTAACATGATTTACTTCAGTTATGATTGATTTGTGAACTAAAATTGCTACCCCCCCATATGAATCAATTCTATCCTTTCTATGCATATTATAATTATTAGTCATATTTATATTTATTTCCTCATTCAACCAAGTCTCACTTAAAATGGCTATATGTATCTTATTCTGTATCAACAAACATTCTAACTCTAACAATTTTGGTTTGATGCTTTGCGAATTCCACTGGACTATGTTAATGAAGCGCTGCTTAACAGGAACGCTATCCATGACCGAAAATAGATAGAAGATTAGAGAAGAATTCTCCTCTTCTAAATAAATCCGCTACCAATGGGTAGCACTCCTCAAACATTACGCTTAACACGTCCGTGAATTTCTCGCTCAGCATTTTTCTTGATAAAATAATGTCTCTTAATCTATTAAGTAACCTAATAAAACTAAAGTTATGCTTCTCTCTGGTTTCATAATCTTCTCCATTACAATCACTTATTTCCTGATCTACAGTTTTCTCTCTATCATCACGTTTTTTCCTGGGTTTATTTTTCATTTTTTTTTTAACTTCTTGTCCCTCTTTCACTGAAATGTTCTCTGACTCCTTATTTAAAGATTGATGATCGTTAGTGTATTCCTTATCTATATGTTTTTTATTCTGGTTTAATACCGCTCCACTGTAAGTTTCAACATTCCTATCGACGCTCATATCATTCGGTATATTTATACTTGTATTCTCCACTATTGTATCCTGACTTCCTAAAGAACCTGTTTTCATCTTCTCTGTATACACCATCAATGCTTTTTTATATGAACAGTTCTCCACGCTCATTATACATCTTAACTCTTTTTCTCTTTTAAATTCTGGACATATACTTCTTTCAATCGCCATATGAGGACCACCACAATTTACACATTTGAAAAATTTTGTGTCACAATTCTCGTGGTTAAGACCACACTTAGGGCACACTCTTTTTTTATGTGGACAGAATTTTTTAATATGACTAAAGCGCCAGCAATTCGCGCACTGCGAGACTGGAAATGTATACGGTTCCACTATAAAACGACAACCGTATGCAGAAACATAAGGCGGTATAGCGGTACTCTTAAAACAAATGCGAATAGTTTCACTGTCAACCCATATCCCTTCACTATTTTGACGACGTAAACGCCGCAAAGACGCTATCTCACTCTCACATACAAAAATCTTTTTTAACTCTTCTATACTTGTGTCTAAATCTATTTGCCTCACTATACCATAACAAAATTTCAGCTCATCAGTTCTATAACATCTCCAATCTCTCTTAATTAATTCTTCGCATTGTATTAAAAGGTCAGCATTCTCTTTATCTCCAAAAGCAATCGATACTTTATAATTACTTTTAAATTTAATTCTTACTATATTCTTAATGTTCAAGTCCCTTAACAGTTTTGCGAAAGCGATTTGTTTAGGAAGTTGATCTTTTGACGTCAAAGTAACCTCATATATTATATCCGAACTTTGAGAGTGAATCGAACTATTGTTCGTTACCTGAATGTCGTTTACTGCATTTCTTTTCGACTGCTTCTTAATTAACCGCTTCGATTTTCTATTTACCTCAATGAAATCATCATTGTCTAAATCACTATAATCTCTCACCCGTTTACGATGTATTGATTCATCCGAAGACATAACCGCAGACATAGGGTGTAAACCAAATAGTTCGCCACCCGATTCTTCGTTAAAAACACCACCGCATGGTTCGATCGCACACGCATTGTCAGACATTTTTATACGACGTTAAGCGCCTGCGCGTAAACAACACGTACAGCTCACACGGCTGGCGCCGAGCGACTGATTTATAGTTGTAAAACATAATATCACACACAATTTTATAAATTCATTGTTATCGCTCCCTTAATAACTAGTATCGGTTTGAACAATACATTTGTCTGTATCTTATGAGTAAAAGGACACCTTCGGTATAAAATTACAGGTTAAATTTTAGTTATTAAATCATAACCTAAAATGACTTTTAGTTTTATAGCATTCAAATGCTTTCTAAATAAGAAATTGTTAAGAATAGAAAAATTTGATCCCGAATCGCACTTCGTATTTTAAAATACCTACCTACGTACCTTACCTACGTATACTTAATATTAATAATAAAGTTTTTGACCTTAGTTTATATGGTTTTTTGAAATGATTTATCTTCTTTTGGAGATTATAAATACCAATTAATCAAAAGTTTGCAATTTTAAAAACAAACTCACAAAACATCACGTGTCCTCATTTAATTTCTAAACGAATATATCATAATGATTAAACTGTAAAATATGAATAATAAACTTGTTATTCAAATTTTATTAATGTGAATATTGCTGTCATGATTTTATGTTTTTATCTTGTGTTTGGTTGCCTGGAAGAGATGGCTACTAAAGCCATAGGGCCGCCATTTGTGCATGTCTCTCTTCTGAATATGTATGTCTTTTTCCTGTTTGTAATGGTGTACAATAAAGCGTTTTTATTCATTCATTCATTCATATTATATTTTATATTATAAAGCCTAAAATATCGCATCGAACAGCGTAACTAAGAATCAGTTAGTTATCTTTATTCCTATACTTACTAATAATATTATAAATATTTTTTTGTTTGTTTATATGTACCAAGTAAGCTCCGAAACTGCTAGACTAATTAAACATTCTTTCACCATTAAAACGCTATGTAGCGTTTTAATGGTGAAAGTAGTGTACACTACTCAAAAGTGACATAGGCTTAATTAATAATAATAAAAAGGAATAATAAAATTAATCTTTTTTCACCTTTAGATTATACAATATTGAATATGAGGCTCTGGCTCTCTTGCTAGGCATAGCCTGTGTTAAGAGAGCCAGTCCCTTTACCTTAATACATCTTGGTCTTGATAAAGGTAAAAATGAAAAGAAAATTTATATTTAATATATTTAATTTTCTTGAACAAGCTACTTTAAATATTTCTCAGCCAAAGCTAAATGCCATATCCATAACAAACATGACAAGCTGTGATGAATGTACGCTGATTTTTTAAATAAATCCATTTCGATATGGTTCTCAATTCCGTGCGTATATTGTGTTGACATACAAATAAAAATACTTATTTACACTCCGCCTCCACAAGTCATAGTTAAGCTTTATCTGATCGTGGATTTATCGCATCTTTTAACAATTATTTGTATTGTTTTTCTTTTTTATTATACGGACGTAATATAGGACTGCAGTTTGGCCGCCCACGACTTTGTTAACTGATATTTATAATTGTTATTTTTGTCAAAAGCAAGACTAAAACATAGTCATTTTAATAAGAGCTCTATCAGCCAATATCTTGTATTAATCCAGTTTCGGAGATTAGCTGAAACATACAGCCAAACATTTTAACATTATTGTAGTACATTCCGATTTTACCTTCAATTGAATAAAGGTAATAAAGCTCCTTGTAACAATGGCCTCTGGTCGAAAATAAAGTCCTATCTAAATTAAAAACACAATAAAAGTTAATGAATCATTAAATAAAAACAAGTAGCCTGATGGGAATCTAATGGAAGTGCAATTAATAAAACATGAGTCCCGATTTGAGTCCTCTTAATCCCAAGGTCAAAGAAATGTTACCCTTACTATGGGTTCTCGAATGAGAGTTCTCGTGCGAGTTGCTTTCGAGTTTAATAAGTTTCTGGTTTATATTTTTATGGAATTGGTCCACGTGTTAGGAGATTGTAAAATAAATACCTTAGGTTGTTGTTTTCAAGCCAAAGGTCACCACAGGTCTCTTCTTATATATATAAAAATGAAACCCGTTTCGCGTTGTCACGGCATCACGTGTGAACGGGTGGACCGATTTCGATAATTCTTTTTTTATTATATTCCTTGAAGTACGAGGATGGTTCTTATGTAGAGAAAACGTAAATATGTACCACGGGCGAAGCCGGGGCGGACCGCTAGTTTAAAATATTTTTATTCACGAATATTTACCTTCCTACCCTTAATTTTATTCATAATTGATTTTCATTTTTGATAATAGTAAATAAATATTTACTACTAAGGTACATGACCTTCAAAGCTTCTACAACTAAAAACTAAACCGACCACTTTTTGAATATTAAAATGTAAAATACAACAGTAAAAATTAATTTCATACATACTAATTCACATTCCTACATCAATATCATAGTAAAATTCGACCTACCGCATATACTTTCACTAGAGTATAATATCATGACATCCCGGCATATTAATTTAATTTCTATTACGAGAACATAATTATATTAAAGCTTAATAACTTTACTGCAATTTTATTAATGTTCTTACTGCTATTTAGAAACATTTTATAGCTCAAATTTCAAGAGATACATCCATTTTGCTGATAAATAGTGGTTATGTTTAACTTTTTCATCTGGTTTCAATAGTGGATCTTTTTAATGAGATAGTTTAGGTATTTGTGCATATAAATACTGTTTTCATGTAAAGCAGGCAATATTTCGGTATTAGCTATTTCAAATATTTCTGTAACAAAAAGAGCAATTAAGTTATCGAAATATCTGGGTTAACTCCTATTTCAATTCATTACAATTTCTGAATAATGCATAATCCCCATGACCTCAATAATTACATATCACATCTGCTACTTTATTCTTTGGCACATAAAACGTATTCCCAATACCATAGATAATTTAATGTTATAGGTACTAGTAGTAATTATTTGAATTGTTTAATAGGAATGCGTGAAACCTTACTTCACTATACAATGTTTTTTCAAATGTCAGAGCAAGCAAAGGGGTGTGGGCCACCTGATGTTAAGTGGTCACCACCGCTCATAAACACACTGCTAGCATTACAGGTGCTTTGCTGCGTTTTAAAGACAAATAAGCTGTTTTCCTGAAGGCCCCTATGGTAGGGGAACTCTCAATTTGGCGGTACATCATTTTCGGTAAGTGAGTCGAGTCCGACCTGTTTTGCGCGTGTCGATGCACCTGTGCTGTGGCAAAGATTATTTTTTTAGATGCGTCATTTATTTTTTAAATACATGCTAAGTAGTTTTAATAGAATGTATCGGCAATGTTAGTAATCGTCGATGACTAAATTTGGAGTCATGTAAAAATTCAATTAATTTTTTTTTTTTCACTTTATCTACAGTGCATTTTGTGCAATTGGTTATTGGTGAATGTAATCATCGTAATGAAACCGGCAGGTCAATGAACCACAGAAAAATGATGATGAATGAATGAATTATTTACACATTCAAAAATATAAGATATTCTACAGTTCGTTGCCTTTACACCTGGTTTTAACTAAACGTCAGGAATTATTTAACTGACTTTACAATTTATAACTTTACATAAATATTAACTGTTTTAGATGAACAGCACCAAGCGCCACAATCTGTCTCTATTATTTAAAGAAATCTATTCTGAAAAACATATTATTCAAATACAAAAATAACTGTAGCTGAAAAAAACTTGCGCGTTTTTTACTTACTAATAGGTTGGACTCTCGCCCAAATCTTTCGATAAAATCTTATTAAGCTTTAACACAATCCCACCAAACCTAATGAAAATAAGAAACACGCGAAACAAAATAAACAAAAAAATAATAACGTAACGGCACCAGTCTTGTACAGATTAAGGAAAAAATTGAAGTTTTTTGCAAATTTCTCGTAGGTTTTTTAACTTTATTGGATATTGTTTAGTTATACCTTTAGTTCAATGTTAGTTTAACGTAACCAATGTTAGAAAAAAGATTACAATGCATAAATAATGAAGTTATTTATAAATTAAAAAACCACTTTTTTGCACCAGTGTTGGACAGTGAAAATCTAATGATGGACACCCAGTTTTGGACAACATCCAGTTATGAACACCCATTTATGGACTGTACCTAATGTTGTTTCTCCAGTTATTTACACTTGGAGAAGACTTATAGTTATCAATAGAATCTTGAAAATGATGATTAGAATACAATAAATCGGGGATGTATTTATAAAAAATAGTACTTATTAAAATTATTTTGCATACTTATAATATTTAAAATAGTCTTACTTAATTTCCATTTTCTAGACAAAAATTGGACAAATGCATCGTTAAATACGAGTTATGTTCGTTAAGAAACACCAATATGGGTTTTTTTTCTCAATAAGTCAGGAATGAAAAATATAACTAAAAAAAGTACTGCCATTCCATCCATTTTGGGACTTCTTCTTCTTCGTCATATCACTCTAGTCAGAGCGAACGTGGTCAACACTCAACATGAGGTTTGGTGTGTAGATGTTACCCGCTTCACGATGTTCCGCCATATCTCTCTGTTTCCTGGCATTCCGCTACACTCGTGAAGTGAATCGCCAATCTGAATCCGCCAGCAGCCTTAATCTGATCGGTCCATCGATATGGATTCCAAATTGTAGCACGAGGCAAAAAGCTTTTTTTAAACTGTTGTCAAGATGGTGTGGATGAAATTTAAGCGTGTGTGCTATATGGTGGTGGAATTTAGCAGCAGACAGCGATCCAAACAGTTCATCAGAGAACTCTCTATGATAGATGCGTTACAATACGCATAAGTATGCGACTTCTCTACGCAGTGATAGAGAATGAAGCCGAGAACGAGTCGCACAGCACATAATGACCCATTGTTCTAAAATATATTCTTCATGTTTAGATAGATATTATGTTGTTGGACCCATTAGTGTAATTTTAACAAAAAATATCAATGTCCATTATAGGAACCAAAGCAAATCCAGTCATGGACAATTGTTGTACAATATTGGAACCCTTTGTTTGAAATGGTCGTGATAGGTATATTATTAATCAAAAAGAAAAGACAATACAGAAAAGCGCATGTAATTAATACCTTTAAAAAAAGTTTATTTTCGACATAATGTCCATAAATGGATATATCCATAGAATTAAATCCAGTTATGGACA